>LUCH01000684.1:50619-173840 GCA_013368495.1 Paragonimus heterotremus | reverse complement strand
AGTGATTCGCTGTCATTAGAGCTCGTCAGTAGTGCATATCCTTGCCACTGCCGGGACTAGAACTCCGGATACGCTGTTAATGAGGCAACCGTGTTTACCATTGCGCCATTGGCCTTATATTAGGCACGACTGAATTATCGATTTTCACTCCTGCTTAGCCACGAGATTCAGCTTTAGTGTAACCCGAAAGTCTGAAGAAGAAATGCTTAGATCGATAGTTACTTAGAGGTAAATGCAAATGAGCATAGTAGATTCCAGTCTCTGGGGTGCAGCACACTTCCTACCTTAGATTTGAGTGTGCAAACAAAAGCAGCATACCAACCAACTTGTTCAAGAGTGCGGACATTGGAATCGGCAATGACTGCCAGCTATTTTGATTTCAAAAGGCATTTATCACCGCTGGACAATCGGAGTGCTCTTTTGTTTTAGAATACCTCTTCGAACGCCCTCCCTTACTTGGGAGACAACAATGCCGCAAATCTAAAAATAGTTTTATTGTAGGTTCATAGGATTACGTTTCGTTAACTTAACGCTTCTACGTGGTTGGTAGTGTGACAACAACCCTGTGAAGGCATCTTTTATCTGAATGCCCCCCATTGGCATGAGATGGCTGCTCGTGGCGGCAGTGAGACTGAGACTATCACACTTGAAACAAAACCGTGGTTGTCGGCATCCATCGAGAACTGGCCCGTTACTGTGACCGAAGCCAAAGAACACCCCTGCATAATCATCAACGAGTGACTTGTGCGGCACGAATTGTGGTTTCACTCACATACCATGTATCCAGTATAAGCCAAAAGGAAAATTTTGTGGTTCAATCAGTGTATGCTGGTTAGTCAGTTTCTCGGAAAGAATAACTGATAGATTCAACTAGTAAGATCCGGGTTGGGAATAAGTGTATTGAGAATATAAGACGAGACATAATTCGGTATAAGGTTATATATTATGACACTTCAGATAATAAAAGGAGTAAAACGAAGAATCATTGTTAGACCGTAAACCAAACAGTAGCTTCATCATGCAATGCACCAACAAGACGGAGGAGAGGATGTAGAAGGCAGTTATGACCTAGCTTTCTGAAAATGAAAGCAGATTAGTCAACAAGTGGTGGCAATGATTGGTTGATATGAACGAACAATAAATACAACACATTTCACTTACACCTAACCTACTCATCGTTTCTTCACTGTTACGGTTCAGGAATATAGTGGGGACTTCATGACAAGCCATTTTACTTGCAGTATATTTTGAACTGGTCGGTCCATCTGAAACTTCGGAATCATTCTGACACACTCAAGTACGAAAATGTTAAGGTGTAAAGTATAATGTGGTTCAGTTTTCTTCAGATGTGATTTAAGAAATCAGTGCGGAAAAAACCATGTGTACGCGGCGAATTTGCGACACAAAGCTGCAAGTAGATAACCAAGTCTATTCTTGCCAAATTCAGCAAACTAGCGTTCGTAGCTCGAACTTTGACGTTATGTCTAACTTACATTTGCACTTAGATAGGTCTCAAAAACAAATTGGTGAAAGTGTTTGTTCTCTATTCTGATTGTGGCTTACTTACCTGTGAGAGGATTTTTTGAATTAGTACATTTATCACGATTCCCATTGTTTATAGAAATGACTATATGTATGTAGATCTTGTATTAATTAATTGTCAGCCATTGTTTCCTGAATGTTGTATGACAGGCAGTTTTGGTGTGAGTAGTATACTACTCATGAATAATATGTTACCCACAGGCAGCATTTGGGAACAAAAGAGCAAGCTACGGACGCCAGGAAGACGATGGACAAGAATAGACTGTCGAAATAGTGTATACGCACTATGGCAGAAGTTTCGCCAAGGAGAATGACAACGTACTATCAACCGATGTATGTGAATGCTTGTCTGACATGCAGATGAGCGTACGCGTTTGTGGTTTGCTTTTTGACATGAACTATGCAGGAGTCTGCTCAATAAACGAATTCTCTGGCCAAGCGTCTTTTGCGATCACAACAACTGGTGCCGTGACGAACGCGAGGATGAAGATATCCTGGCCGCAGCCGTTCGAAGACGGAGACGTCCGGACGTTCCTGGAGGACTTCGAGGACGTGGCCGAAGTGGTCGGAGTCAAGACCGACCGTGGGAAGCTGGCTGCCCTGCGGACGCTGGTGAAGGGCAGGGCGAAGGCGGTGCTGGACGCAGCGCGAAGAGGCCCTGTGAAGATGGAGTGGGCCGCTGCAAAGGAGGCGTTGGTGGCTGCATTTGACAGCCCGGCCGACCGCCAGGAGGCTATGCGGCGGTTCAAGGCGGCCAGGCTTGGACAAGGATCGGATCCATCCGTGTTTGCCGCCACTCTGCAAGGTTTGTTGGACAGGGCTTTGCCAGGATTGGATCAAGAATCACGACGGCAGTTGTTAACGGAGCAGTTCATTGAAGGCCCCCCCGATAGCGGTTCGCGACCAGGTCCGTATTGCCCATGCCGCCCGGCCGATGTACCTTGATGAGCTTGCAAAGGCGACGCGGAAGTTGGCAGTAATGTCCGTGGCCTCAGTGGATGCGAACGGCAATACGGACAAAACGACGCTTGGCCAGAGAATTTGTTTATTGAGCAGACTCTTGCATAGTTCATGTCAAAAAGCAAACCACAAACACGTACACTCATCTGCACGTCAGACATACACTCACACACATCGGATGGTAGTACGTTGTCATTCTCCTTGGCGAAACTTCTGCCATAGTGCGTATACACTATTTCGACAGTCTATTCTTGTCCATCCTCTTCCTGGCGTTCGGAGCTTGCTCTTTTGTTCCCAAATGCTGCCTGTGGGTAACATACTATTCATGAGTAGTATACTACTCACACCGAAACTGCCTGTCATACAACACTGAACTCAGTTCGGTGGACGGTTTATTATGTTTTAGGTTTTTTGAAACACCGAACGATTGCAAGGGGTATTATTTAATTCTTAAAAGATTCAATGTGCATTTCGTACCTCACAGTTAATTGTAGAAATGTTGTGCTGTCTGCTGGTTAGAAGCCTCACGTGGACAGATTTTTAATAAAATATACTATTACTGTTTTCTAAGAAGGTCAATCTATTCATAGGGGTATCAACTTCAAGTTAATTCTAATGTAAATGAGACAATCGTATTTTCATAAGCTACCATTTATCGAGCACACCGGCGCTCATTCTGATTCACTTCTAGATACTAGGTTTCGACAGTGGAACTTTACAGAGGATGGCATACTCATACTGTCTGCGATCAGTCACGACACCGCTCATCGTTCACATCAATTTTTTTTGTAAATGTTTTAGCTACTTGTAAGTAGCTTAAGTGTGAAATTTTGTCGTTTCTTGGAACTATGGAATGTATGTGGGATGTGAACATACGAGAACCACATAAGTGAAGCATTTTCACCAGGTTCAAACCTTGACTTCCGAGATTCTTATGAACGTCTACCTGTAATCGACGAAAATCTGTTGTAGTTGCCTTCCAACCTTTTGGTTTTCCAGCCGATTTTTTCTTCCAGTGATTCTGATAAACACAATTAAATATGAATCAGACAAATAATTATCGCAAAGGAGTCACATAATTATTGGTGTGATGCACCAGTGCAACTCATCTACGTCACTGTCATATCATTTTGCTTTGCCAGTGTCATCCAACGTTAATGATCCAAAAACAACAATAGTAATTCTTTTAAGTAGGTTCATGATTACCACACTAAATGAAGGGTAACCACACTGTTAATCAACAAGTTCAGTTATGCGAATACTCAACCTTTGTTTTTCTTTACATTGGCTTGCATTTCCGCCTATCTAAAATTGGATTCCCTACAAAAATTTGCCAAATAGGCAGAACACTCAACAGTGTAGTTTTGCTAGCAATCCGAAAAGGGTAACATGGATTTAACCTGAACGCCGCTGACCCTTGCTAACAGCTTTCGCATTTATGTTACCATTCCAGACAGCCCTCTTCGGTTGATAAGAGCAGAATCAGGGCTATCCTTCTCGTTTGAACTCATCACTAGTGTATACTCTTGCTACGATCGAAATGTGAACTTCAGTCCAAGTTTTTCGGAGGAGATAACGATATAGAAAACGGTGTCATCACACCTGGCCGAATCAGTGTATCTTAGCGGTCTTCCATTTTCGTTTAGTTTAAGTCTAAAAACCTATGTATTATATTCAATTCATTCTAACTTGTGGTTAATTATTTTTGGTATTTTACCCAGGATGAAAATGGCGTTGTCTTTCCATCCGATGACGAGCATGTGAACACGTTTGCCTACGTGATTGTGGATCCATTTAAGAGAAATGTGATTTTGTTGCACCATGTTTTTGGCTGTGGAGAGTTTTGAAATTTCTTATTTTGTGCACCCTGTAAAGTACCATGGTCCTCCTTCCTGGGCCCAAAGTGTTTAATCAATAACTCCTGTTTTCTATCACGGTTTTAATTCTATCCATTGGCCTGTAAATGGTGTTGTTCATTAAGTTCTAACCAAAATGCCATCCACTCGTAAGTTCAACTTCACTTCTCACATAGGTAGTCTTTGGAAAGAATACAGATAGATTTGGATGAACATTTATAGTTTACAGAAGGTTAATAAAGGACAGTTTATTCACAGTCATGCCAGTTTATTGTCTAAAGGAGTGACCATGTACTGGAAAAAATTCGTGTGTGCAAGTTTTCAACATTCTCTCAGTTTACGAAAGTAGATCGGAAAACGATTCATTGCGAATGGTTGAAATACGTGATCTGGTATTTTGGTGGACGTTATTAGAGAAATAGATAAAAGCGTTTGAAAATGAATTGCTAGAACAGTCAATGGCTCATGTGCGTGGAGGTACACTTCATTTTTGCTACTATCGGGGAAATTCACTAAGATTGTAACCTGGCTTTTTTCCAAACATGGTTCGCGATGAAACCTCCTTTTCAAATAATTATTGAGCTTTTTGGGAGATACTTTACATGTGAAGAGATCGTTATATGGAAAATCGCGGTTTATTTTGATTTACCATTTGTGGTTGGCCTACACATTGGTAAGCATGAATCACGCGATCAGAAGAGAATTGAATGGAGCTTTTGTAAACAGTGGGATTGTGGAAAACTTTCCAAGTCTAAATGGCACGCAACAACAAAGGAAGTTAGTTCACATACCTTTTTACAGCCGCGGGAACGGCGACTCATCGACACTGGGGATGAACATCAGGACTAAACTTTTGAAGCTTAGTCTCGAGTTCTGAGTTAGATTTCTGACATGTTTCGTGGCGAGGAGAACAAACTGTATAAGTACATATGTTCGAAACTTGGATGATAGTAATGCGGACTTCGGATAAAAGTAAAACAACTACAAAATCAACATGATCCTAAGCGGGCTATAGTGTATTTGAACGTAAACGAGTCAGTAGAACTGCCTGTGCATATTTATCTCATCGTATCCTTGGTGTTAAGCAGACAAATTGGGAGATGAACTGCCGAAACAATTATCTCAAACAGCTATAACTATCTTTTTATCACACTGTCACCGGACATCGAAGTTGTGTTACTATATAATCTGCCAGATTTTCTAGTCGTTCAGTGTTTTCACACAAGTCACTTGCTTAGTGATATGTAATTTCATGCAATTGGCCATTTGACAGTGGCCATGAATCGATTGGAAATCACCCACAATAGTGTTTACTGTCAGTGTCCCAAGTCTTGTAAATGAGGGTAAACGCTAACCATAACATCAACCAGTTTTCATTGTGACACACCATTAAACCCTAACGTCATTTTTCGGGAAACTATCCAAAACTTGTAAACCTTCTAGGTAGATTTTATAGCCTACCATACATCCAAATTTGCTGTTCACACTTGGGCGTAACTGGCGACGCGATAATGGATTCAGCTTTGTGAAAAAACATCTGAGCAAAACGGTTAGTGACCCTCTGATAAAAAAGCTAGTACGATAGCGTGTTCAAGTTTCACTACTGTGTACATTACCTTAACATGATCTTAAATTCAGAAAGCAAGAAGCATTTTCACAATACAAAGGATGAACTAACCAAAATGAGGCAAGGAAGACGCCCTGTTAAGACCAATAGTCTTCAGTTATTCATAAATGTTCACAGTTTCAGGCTGATTGCTTCTGACGAAGTGGGTAGAAGATACATTGCTTCAACCCTATTGCAACATTCTCGGATTTGAAGATACGAAACGCATTCCAAACAAAGCATTCCAGTCATTCAACTTGTTTAGAATGGCTTGCCTGTCTTCGGTAAGGATGCTAAACATGACAACGTCATCCTCATACTCTGTGGACAACGTTAATTGCCATAACCTCATCAGGTGATGATTTTTCATTCTGGGTTCAGCTGTTAGCACCGCAGTTAACTTTCAGTGATATTAATCGCAAAATCCTCGTTAAGTACATTTATCTTATTTAGCGTGCACTTTTGTTCAGTTATACTAACTTTTTTTTATCGTCGTACTGTACTGTAAGGCTTTTAAAGTTTGTTTCTGCAAAAGGAATAATATTCATGATTATAGTTAACTGGTCCGTCGAACATCGATTACTGGCATACTGGTATACCCATAAATGGAACTATGCGGTTTTTATACGACGGCTTACACGTTGACACCTTGTCGTTTTACGCTTCGCTTCGTGCCTTGCATGTTCAAAATAACCGTTCAGTTTAACTTTCAGAGGGGAGGTACACTCAGATCGGTGCTATGGCCATGAAGAGACCTCTATGGGGAATATTGTCGTGGAACTGGGAGAGATTGTGAGCTGCCGTTCGTAATGAAGTTGTACGACGAAGACTGTTTGACCCTTTTTGGTGTGGTGATCCACCGCAAATTTGACACCTCCGAAGCTCAGTTCATCATTAATCTACTTGGTCGGAACAGTAAGCGGTACGGTAGTTTGTCACAAAGTAACAAACGATGATTACTGAATAGTTAGTATAGCGACACAGTGAACGAAGTTAAACAGGAAATGGGATGTGCGATAAAAGCAGACGAATATCCGCAGTAAATTACACTGATTTTCAACGAATTGCAAATCAACAGCACCGCGTTTTCATTCATAGGCGATTGTATCTGTTGGCATGCTTGGTTTCTGTAATTTGAGGAATTCTGTATTCGATTAAAACTCTCATAATCGTTTATACCACAAGAATGCAAACATCTTCAATCAGAGTCTGCGTATCTCGTTTCCACATTTTGCACTGTGTGGTCGAACACTCATTCTGGTGTTATTTCACATACATAACGATGACGGAGTAGGTGTCTGTATGTTTGCATCTGCACCAACCAACTTGCTGCTGGAAGTTCAGGTAGAACCAAAGTTCAGTAGTAGACGCTGTTCGAAATTAACCACAACATTAATAGTCCGTCACCGCTTCATCCGACTAGTACACGCTAAAACCATGTACAGCGATATAGAACCGTTTACACTGTCCTTTCATAGAAAAGCCGTTTTCCTTCAAAATACATTTTCATCCAGTCCCGCGGAGCTGCTTTAGGAAATTTCGACCCTAGGATAACCGAATCCCTGCTCCGATCATAGACACTCCAGTTTGATTCGACTTCCCCCTACAAGGGCAGGATGAAGGCTATCATGGGCTACTTATTCCTCGATATCTTGTGTCTAACCCAGATTGAACAGTTGATCCCCAGTGAACTGTGCACCGTCAACGTATTGAGTTACACTACAACCCAGTCACACTTTGAAAACTGGTCGGAGCCAGTCACTTCTTTTTGTGGCGGTCTTTCTAAGCTTACATGAAGTAGACAGAGCGATTAAAAGAAAACATCTGTGTACCATTTTCTGGATAAACATTGCGTACCATCTGATCACACTAGCACATCTACTTGAGCTGTGATGTAAACAAGTAACTCAAAAAACTTACCGAGTCCTGATTGCCATGATGATTGAGGAGAATGAATTTCAGTTTTATGGTGCAGTTGATTTAGTCACAGTTGTGCATTTGTGATTTTCATGTCAAAATACCAAGCCTATTCATCTCCTCTGTCAGGTAGTACCAACTCGGTAAAGGAGACACAAGCAACAGAGTTAGCGTGATCAAAACGTACGGGCAATTTTCTCTCGTTAAACAGTGATTGAAAGAAGGTAGCAGGCAAACCACTGAAAATGCTTGATCGTCAGATGTTATACACCTTAAACGGGAGAAATGAAACTGAAAAGCACGGGAATAGGGATGATCCGTTCTTAGGAAGGCCAGTTAATTAGAAACAGTGCATAATTCGGGACAAAAAGTAAACAAGGTGTGTGCCAATTTCTTGTTTTTGGTGGAACGATTAAAGAAAAGGCCAGATATATCGCGTCGTTGTTAGGAATCTTGGCATTCACGAAGAACGATAGCTGGTTTTTACGTTTTTTTGTGTTTGGGATGTTTCTGCTTGAATGTTAACTTAAGAAACGAATGTGAGAAAATGGAGTGCAAAGGAATCGAAATGTGGATTTCCGTTGATTATTGTATTAGGAGCAATAAGCGTTATTTTCATCATCGCAGTAACTAACTTATTTCAAAGCGGAGTCTTGTAGTGGACGACAAACTGTGTAACAGAAAGAAGTTTTCAACATGCGGGTTAAGCGAAAATTGGCTTGCAGGTCTGTTGAACTAAAGCTCCTTCAACTGATAATGAAAAAAACGCAAAGCCTGAGGTGTAGCGAAAAACAGGGATGACTTTGGTGCAGTATGTCTTTCTAATGAGAGAAAAAATTTTGAGGTAAAAACCGACTGGATACTAAGACGCTACTAGAACACGAGAAATTTGCGATAGCCTAAGAAACTCTGCTACTCATTTGTTCATACCAAGATAATGTTTCTGTCACCGAGCACATCTGAGCTGCAGCTTTCCGACACCAGAATAGTGCGGGATGTATAACTGTCCCATCGTTGCCAGGAATCGTGACACCTAAGAAGGCTGATGAACACTAGTACACCATCCACCAAAATGAAAAACAAGATAACTCACACAAAGACATGCAATCAACGTTCTTTTGGATAAATATTCCTAGCATAAGTCGAAGGCAAATGGAAGCACAGAATAAAATTGAAACAGAAACAATCCTTCCACTCTTCAAACGATGTAAACGCACTCCTCAGATATGCCACAAGTAGTAGATTAGTGGAAATTGAACAACAGCATGTGGATTCCAAACTGGTTTAACTAGTTCAAGAGTTGTAACGCTTGCTAGACAATCTTTGGATCATTTGAAACGTTCCATCAAGTCCAAGATAACATCCACTGTGACTTCTAAAAAGACTTGCCTAACCCCTTTTAATGAATTAGTAAGCATGAACTAGGTGAAGATGCCCTTGCGAGCTAGCTTACTACTCCCTTGGACCCAATAGTGTATGTGGGGGAAATGCGTTTGTTCATAACAAAAAAATGATTTTTATAAACAGCACTAACTATACCATGCACTTAACGAGCGAGATGCGCTATATAACAAATTGTTTTTCAGAATAATGAGACGGAGGTTTCATTGGTGCTTTTCGTACCGCTGACTTCCTTGATGAATTTTTCTCTATCAAGGAGGATCATTCCCTAGGACAAACTATCACCGGCATTCAAGTCGATGATCTCTACAATGGGCCATTGTACCGCTTTTGCAAAGGCAACTGAAAATCATGGAGTTGGATCACTGTTGTCTTCAAACAGCTATCACAACCACGGTAAAGGATCTCATGTGACCGGCAGTCTAAGGTTTGCTGTAGGTACTTGATAAGGTACGGTTGTGCGAAGATTGTGTAGTGTCTAAATGTTTGTCTGATATTTCAAGTTCGTTTGGAGATAGCTCGTCTCCTATCTGAGAATATAATTAATTGTTTAGGAGCAAGTAACCAGGACTGCAAACCATTTGACGAATAGTTAAGAACGCATATGAGAAGATGCTAACATATCTGAGACTATACGTTGGTGAAAGTGCTCCATATGAACTCTGTGCTTGAGATGCTAGAGATGTATTGTACAACACCCAATAAGGTGCCTGAGTTAACTATCCCACCAACCATCCCGCAATTTCGCTGTCTCGTACATATAGTCTATTGAAAGAGACATCCCGCAGCTATATAAGTTAATGAAGTAGCATCACATGCGTCATGATCTTCATTTACGGTGAAAAACATCGCTGGGAACAAAACTTATCTACATGTCAAAGTACCAGCTGGAAAAGCAGTTGATACTTCTTTCAAGCAGATACGCGTGATTAAATCAGCAGTCACCAGTCAAACACTCGTTCCTGATTTTCTTGTTCATTGCTTGCAAGAATTTTGCAGTATTGGCATAAGCCTTTTACTTCACATATCATAACAGAAAGAATTCCAAGTTTTTTGAAGTTCGGCGACCTGAACTGCTACTCGTTTTATGCATATTGGTCACCCATCTTTATCCACTTATTGTGTTCGAATTATTTCTAGGTCAAGAGCAACGCAACATCCTACTGTAACCGCATGCGTAAACTTAATTGAGTCAACATCTTCTGTAACACAGAAGTCAGATGTTCACCCATAAGAAACATGTGAGGCGGACATGATATGGTGTATTTGAAAATGCTCAAACATGATGGTTTCTCTGATGTCAACAGATAGAGACAAGGTCCAATTACAGGATATTCATGAGTTTAGCGTTATTTCGATCATTTTGTTCGACATACGTTTTTAGAATTTCAAAACCTGTTATTTAAGGTTAAAAAGCGGTTCATGGAGATGTGAAACTCCTTTAAATTTAAACACCATTTTTTGACTGTAATGGACACATAGATGCGCTGAACAAGACAAGGGGCATTCTTCCATATGTTTCAGGCGTAATTATCAAGAGTTTGTATGGCTTGAAATAAACCTGCCTCAAAATAGTACATATTTTTGGTTTGAGAACAGGACACTTTTGTGCTAAGATGTTTGGTCTATCACCTACATTACTTCTCGTTGTTTTTGTCTCGTTGCGTGCAGTTGCTTGATCCGTTTTCTTACGAGACTACTTGTTAACTTTCCTGTCAGCATCAGATCCCGTTTCTTTGAATAACAAGATGATCCTCATAGTCACGTTTACTGTTAACTGGTGAAAGAATGCTGTGCGTCAATTCTTCTTTCAGAGATCACGACAGTTTTGCCAAACTAGCAAAACAAACCAGCCAACTTCACACTCTTAATCTAAGTCAACCAAACGACAATTGTTCTTCCGAGTAAGCTCGTTGGTTGTGCCATTCTACGCATGTGTAATCGAATCACGCGTTGTTCGCCAGCCCGCGGTGGTTGCCATCAACTCTTACGAGCTGTCTGATTCGCTTTACTGGCCGTTTTGAACTAGGCAGCAGCTTTTTTTCATGCGCCTGTAACAGTTCGTGTGTGCGCTGGTGCGTAAGTATTGTCACTATAACTTATTGCAGATGTAGACTTATGCGCATTATTCTCCGTTGATAGAAGTTAAACATGATAGCTGAAGTAGTCATTCACATGTTCACACATTCTGGAAGACTAATGGGCCAATAGAAACTAAGAGATCTAACTCCATTTTGATTGGTTAATTACATTTAATTTGACGTGTTGTTAATTACCAAATATACCCAGGTGGATATGTGACAAAACCAGAAGAACGACCTGTTGTTTATAATAATACTAGGGTGCAACATCGAGACTTTCGAAGATTGCGACTTATTTTTATATGCTCCTGAGTGTTTACTGGATTTAACTGGACATGGGATTTTGAATACGCATTTCTTATGAGCGCTACTTCGATCATGTTTTCAAAGTAATGCAGTCTGTGCAGGATGACAGACTACAGTGGAATCAGGCAATCAAACAGAGTGCCAGTAAGCTTTTGGCCGATTAAACCGGGTCACCTTCGAACTAGTTCCACGCCTGTGGTCACTCTTTGTGGCTCCACAACACAGCCAGAAGCACAGCAGCTATCGCCATGCAACCAAATATTCGCTGACTACCCAAACTGTGAATCGTCAGATTCTCAGTACGTCACAGTCAATCCGGTACACAAATCATTTGTACTTAATATCACACCGGAAATGCCTCATCTGAGCAGAGTTAAAGGTGTATTTCAAAGTAGTTCGTGCAACAGCTCACCATTGGCAAGCCATAAAAGCGAACTACAAGGCAGCGTGAGAAGAGCAAACGGATGGAGAATGCGAAATACGTAAGTAAACAGGATTAACGTAGAATAGATTTCCCGAAAAATTACTGTGCATTTGTGATAAACTTTGTATATGCTAAAACTGATACATAGTTTGGAATTTGTGTGACAGAAAATGGATAACACCCAGAGTTAACTGCGGTTTTCTCGTGCAGTTAAACATTGCAGCCAACCATATTTTATCCATTCAGTCTAAATCGCTGACAGAAACTGAAATATTTGTGAAGAGTGATTTCTATGGGTGATCTATATGTGTCATGAAATTCAAAGAATAAACAAGAACGGACGACGTTGTGATAGAATAATAAAATACAGTCGAATTCCAGATTATCTAGATCTTGTATTCCACAAAGCATTCACACAGAGTGTATTGCGGCACATAATTCGTTTGCTTTTAACAGACAAATGTGGTTAAGTATGAAGCTGATCCACAAATATTTCATAGTGATTTGTGAGTGATGAAAACATTCAGATGATGAGCCACAACAGATTCTAGTACACGTAAATTCCACCTTTAAATTACTGCACAAATTGATTGACAGAAGTTACGTAAGTTACGTAAGGACATCGGAGATACGGTTCAATTACTCCATAGTAATCTTATTGACGTTCATAAATCTATGAGCCCATCGGTTGCCTTTTAAATCCCTTCAGGTCCTTTGTCAGAAACAGGTACTTATCTTCCAGCATATGATTAACTTTAAACGGAACAAAAATGTGAAGAAAACTTCTGCCTAGCAAAAATTCAACTATTGATCGCTTCAAAAATGACGTTTCCTGTAGTTTTTTCTATTGAACGGAAATTGAAGTCTGTTTAGTTGTTTGTGTACAGATATTTAAATGTGCTAGACTAAAATGCATTTTGGCAAGTTTTTGCCTAAAGCGTGAGAGATCAGCGTATTTTAAATTACATCTGGCACAGCACGAAGAAGTTGAGTTGTTCTTCAATCAAGGATTAACATAAGGCAAGGCAGATGACTGATGTCTTTTTATTCACGCTGTTTTCCCGAGTCGTCTAGTCGAACAGCTGCCTGTTTACCTCATCACATATTACAACATTCGAAAATTCGTTAGGTTTGATTACTACAACATGTAAAACTAGACAGGTGTTCGTCATGCAAGTCTAAAACAAAACTTATCAGAAGTATAAGACAGGTTTGTCAAGTCAAACCACAATAGAATTTAGTCGGTCCTGAAGATTACTTCAGAAATCTACCATTTCCAAATGGCGTTTACACTTCATGGTCGTGAGAAAAAGCATTAGATTATCATAGGTTTAATTCAAAAGATTTATTTAAGGGCATTCATGTAAGATTTAAAATCGAACAAAGTTTGTCCAATGATCTTCAACATCTATGGTCATTCAACATCCAGGGTGCACTCATCAATTATTTCCACTGCTAACAGCGGACAAAGTTTTGAACGGCTGATCTTCATATTACAGAGGCACCGGTCGACTTCCTGCTAACACTGTATAAGTCAAAGTTGCTTGAACGACTAGCGTAAGCAATGAACCTCCAGAATCGACCAACTCATGTAAATACATGTTTTGGACAGTTCGTTCTTCAGAAAATAGATCATCTGAAGTAATTGGCTTACCTTGTATCGCGAGAGTTCATCATAATCTACGATAAAACTACCGCTATCAGTTTATGACGAACACAGTCTGATTGCAATCATGTAGATGATAATAACAACAAACTTATAGGTACACAGAAATGGTAACAACCCATTACATAGTACTTGTACGGGTAGCATTGTAGTCCTTCCTACCAGAAAGGACAGGTTTGACCGCGACTGAGTAGTAATTAAGAGGCTGTCTAGTGTTTGTGTAACACAAAACGATTTGTACCTCGTCTGAATGTACGGGATGGTGATGCAATAAGAAAACTGCATGATTCCACTGTCCTGATAAGTGCCTTCAGGCGTGTTGTGCAGGTAGAGAATTGCTGAACAGTAGTTCTTAACAAACATCATTTCTGTGCAACGTATGTAAGATTTTTTTGACCGAGACAAACGAAGACTTTTCCCGTGAGCATCTGGCAGAGAAAAGGGACACAGAAATTAAACTGACGCCTCAACAAAACGTTCAAATAAGATTAATGGACGCACAAGGTCATCGGTCTTTTACCAACTTACTGATGACCATATAGATTGCTTTCTTTTAATCAAGAGCAAATTCACCCAAGCCTTGTATGTAATGAAGAGTATGCATTCCGAAAAATGTAGGGAAGTCCGTAAGGTCTGATGATAAAGTAAACGAAATTTTGATAAGTTCGCGTGTTCTCTTATAAAATGAACTTACAATACTAATAGTGCCATTTCACAGAAATTGAGTTTTTTTATGGTCGATATCCAGTCAGCTTACAAATGAAAACGAGTCCAAATTGGAAACTATTCGAAAATGATGACAGCTGTATCATTTCCTCTGAAAACCTTTGTCAAAAATAAGCACTATAGCGGAATTTTTTTCTCGTTAGAGCTTGCCAGCAGTGCTTATCACTAACACGGCCTGGACTACAGCTCCATTCACGCCTTTATGATATAGCTGTGTTGACCAGAGTATCAGTGACTTCACGATAGACAGCACTGAATTAACATATACAAAAGCTCAACTACAGTTGCTCGCGAGTAATACTCAAGTTGTCCGATCGCTTCGAGGGAAGACAAAGTAACCGTTTTATTAACTCACAAGGCAATGCGGCTGACTGTTTGCATATGATAATTTAGTCGTGTTTAATGTGAGATCAGTGGCATAGGGGTTTAACATACTTGCTTCGCGAAAGTATGGCCAGAATTTTGGTAGAGGTCTTGGCAATGTTACGCACTAGTGAAAAGCTCTAACAAAAGTGAGGCCCGAATGTAATGCTTCTTTCTGAAATAGGCCGACTGAAAAGTCTGTAAGAATCCAACAGTTGCGATCAGTTGTGAGTATTATATAGCTTTACTCGACCAAACCCCCTACTGCTTTATATACCGTCTCTCAAGCGTTTTTAGGAAGCATGGTAAACGGTACGTGAAAATTTTGAAACGGAACGGTGGTCGATTTGCTAATTTCCTTCTAACAATAAACACCGTTGGTGTTACCATTCCTGTTGTAGATGTTTCAGTTATGACTGCAATTTCCCTATTCACTCCAATCTTGGTTTTTGAAAACTAAATCAGGGCCGAATATTCATGTCTTCATGAGCAATGACTTTGGATAATGAATTCAGTAGAAAGCAGGTCGACTTATCCGAGGTATGAGAAAAAGTAGACAAACTAATTAGAGTGTCTTGCTAGTGTTGTCATTCAACGTACGTCAGTTTACGTTTGAGAACTCTTGGTTGTTAACAGCGTGACCTCTTTGTGAAGAGAGTGAATCCATTTAGTGAGTGAGATGAATCAAAGTGAGTGCGCGCTGCCTAGAAGATATGTTAGTAATCCTTGCCAATATCCATCTAAATGACAACTTACGGAGTGGTAAAATAGCTGGCAACAAATCTAAACGCTGATCACGTTGCCGTACTTCAACCTGCTAACGACAGGGATAGTCGAAGCACAGTGTTAGATCAGCAGTGAAGTGGGAAAGAAAGCCGGTTTCACTTCAAACAATAGAGTATTTCTTACAATCTGAGCACCTAAGCACATTTATATATACAGGAACAAACGATTGATGGCTAACTTAGGCATTATTGACAAAAGTTGCTACCCGGACCAAGTTATCGTCACTATCCGGGGCTGTACAAGCAGGATCAATGCCTGCTTATCAGGGCGACCGCAATCTGAACAAAAAACCTTTTGCGAAATCAAAGAGTGGATCAAACGTGCCTAATTAACAGTGCTTCAGATAAGTACAAAAGGTATCTCATATCTCTTCAAATGCAACTGAAGACTTCAAGAATGTTTACTCTGTCTCCTATGTTTCAAGCAATAATAAAGGTAGGGGTATACTTCTATGCCAGCTAATTTGTGTCAATGAAATCTACTGTGTGCACTGATCCTCAGAAACAGGAACTTACCTATCAGGATGTATAACAACACACCGGTGCTGCCTTGCATCAATTACCAAGCTTCTACGTGTTCGGAAGGAAAATCTTTGTCTACTGAAGCGCTGAAATTTCTTATAACAGTCTTTGTATACCGTATACTAAAGAAAATATTGAGAAAAGTCTTTAGAATTGGGCAGATTAAGAAAAACCTAAAAACCGAAATTTTTGGTCAAATTTCACGCGAGTAAGCCACTGCTACCCACTTTAAACTTGCGCAATTTGGCATTTAATACTTCGCACATTCCACTTGTTTCATGTGTCATTTGTTCGACAAATCTCCTTGAAAAAACGGGTGGCGAACTGCTTTAACACTGCTGCGATAGCTGCTCATTTGGTTGCAATTCAAGGCGTGGAATGTCTAAATTTGTTGACAATACCGACAAACCTGGTAAACTGATAACTATCTGTCATTGCGAGCAGACGCCACAAACGCTGAGTACTGCGTTGAGAAAACGGTTATCATCTGAACGGTTATTTGTAAGTGTGGAATGAAACATCAATGAGTTTTGTAGAGTTTGCTGAAAAAAGTTAACGTCAAACGACCGTTTTTCCAATGAGTAGTGTTCGTGAAGAAAAAACGCGCTACCGGGACAAGTTTGGCAGTCAAGCAATGGTTTTCCCAGGCGATTCGTAACAGCTGTCTAGGTAGACAATACACCTCAGTTCAGACACAGTGTTGAGAGCTATTGTTCACTGTCTGCGACTCTGGTACGTTATCTGACCCATCGCTTGCCTTTATGAAAATGACCACTTTTCATTTTTACAAAAGCATTAACAATACAGACCAAACCTGAATGATGGACGTAGCTTTTCCGAAGACAACAAACTGAAGGTTTGTTTTATTCTAACGTGATAAAGCATATCATATTTGAAAAGTGTGACGAACTTTAGTGATTCCCAGCCCGTTGTACTAAGCTCCATAGTGAAGTTTGTGGGTTTTAGAAGTTATAACTGTACAAGACAATCACAATGGTAACCATGTCTCGTTGTTTCTCGACTGAGAATACTTATACCTGTGTTTATTATCAGGCACCAGAAAATTTCTACTAGATTTTTGGTTGTCCCACAGTTAAGTCTATCCCCCAATTTCTGATCATATTTCTGATCATTCTTGTATATGTTTGAGTTTATTGTGCTCTGTCACTGGAGTTTCCTGGATTGTTGGACGCCAACCTGCAACACTCAGAACACGCAAACTGAGGTTCACACTGTATAAACTATCTACGCATGAAACCCTTTAAACGAACGCTTATTGTTTGTGAGTGGGTTTAGTTGATATGACCTGAATATCCTTCAGGTTTTGCGTTCGGATGTAAAGCTGAATGGGTCAGTTTTGGCGACCTCGTGTAAAACCGGTCAGACCATTCATGACACACTTTAAGCACGCGATACGCATCTGACAGAATGACTAAAGTTAAACCAAGTAATATCAAAGAGCATTTTGTTGGTAAACGACGCAGCCTGATGATCAAGGAAGAAGTATTCTGTAAAGTTGCTCATACTACTCTGCAACTGACAGCCGGCGACTTATGTGGCGATCAAAGACAACTGTAAACTACACCTGGGTGGGTTCACAGACATCGAACAGTGAGCAACAACATTTGTGAGGCATATCTGCATCACTGCGCCAATTGCATGCTTGATTACCCTGTTCCCACACAATCTGTTAATACTGCCACAAGTTTAGTGACGTCGTTTTTTATTCCCAGTAACCATGTTGTTTTCCGGGAAGTCGTAACATTTGCCTACTTTTTCTTATGAATGTTAACGGTCGATCTTCAGCCAAAAGAACATTTTGAAATATTCCAGTTACCAGATTTTTGGTTGTCATAATGTAAGCAACCAATTCTGGGATGATTTTTATGATTCACATAATGTGTCAGTTTATTTTTGAGAACCTAACATACCAGGTCGTTACCTCGTTTCTAGGCAAAACAGTCCGTAGTTGATGTTATTAATTTAGATTTCCCTGTACAGAGGTTTCGGAATCACACCAGTTTGCCAGTCTGTTGGGCAGCTTTGCAATGTGCAATCTTCCAATCGAGGCTTCTCGCTTTTGTCAAATTACGTTTGTTCCCAAAGTCGAATATCTCTTTTGATTCGCCAGGATTTTAAACCCTTTTCGTGATCCCTTAAGAGAAATTAGGCATTTTTACTAACCCTTGCATTTTCCGTTGTCGTTTGTACTGTTTTTCTAATGTATTCAGCAGTTTTGGCGACCAATTAAGCCACATTCACCGCTCCTATGAACATCCATCAGAATGTTCAAATTTCGTCTTGTTAGACTCGCTTTAATGTAGTTGCTGCAACCAATTTAGGGCTTTTTAAAGAGTGCCCAACAAAACTCTTCACAATCTTTTTCAAACTCCCCAGACCGTAACAGTCCAGTAGGTACCTGCTAATAACCTGATCAAGAGTTCATGTACTTTTCAACATGAACTGGCAATACGTTTATAGTTCCCCAAATACCCTTTAAAAACCGGTAATTGTCAAGTAACCTAAAAAAACTTTAGACTTTGGTCCAGTTCTTGTTAGTGTCCCAGAGATGTGTTTACTGTTTTCATAAAAGAACTATTAACTTCGTTTCGAATTTACGTAGCAGGGTGTGGCTGATCATTATAAAGTAAAAGGTAAACATTTTAGAGAATGAACCACAAAATACCGATTTTCTTGAAGATACTAAACAAAAATGAACGTTTGTTAACTTAGTTATTTGGCTTGGGGAGAAAATCTTACAAGAAGAGCGAGACAACTAGCTTGAACTCTGTAGGTTGAACATGTCGATGTGCTTCCCAGACCTCACTGTCATCAAAAAATATGCTTAACCCTCAGACCTGATCAACAGTCATATTCATGTTCGTGAAAAACACGGCGTTGCTTGTCTGTGTAGTGTCGGAGAGCTGTAGCGTTGCTATTGTCACTGCTGACACTGCTGCAAATGTCGCTAACTTTATTGATGTGGTGCTGCAGCCTAGAGTCACTCATGGCAAACATCAAGTTTGTATCAGAGGTTGATGGCGGTTTGTTTGCGCTGAGGGTTTAATCTGTAAACTAATCGTTAATTTCTTCGAGAACTAGAGATAAGCCGGATGTAAACGAGTGCAACTTGAGGTCATACACGTTTATCACACGTTTGTTCAAGAATAAACCTAACTGGATTCAACATAGTTTTTGTAGGCTGAAGTAAAAACCATGTACTAAATTGAAGCACTGATGACGAAATATGTTTTGCTTAGCAACGCGATTGACAAAACAGTGAACCACTGTAGCACATTCAAAAGTACATCAATCAACGGTGTTTTATGATGAAAAAGACGGGTTCCGGAAATTGTAAAGCAGCACCGACTGTTTATTGAACTCTGGTCTTATATTGATGCGTAGCAGTCGGTCGCGTGAAAAAAGACAGTAGGAAGTTTTCAACTTATAGGTATGATCTGAAAACACTACTATTCCGATAACACGTTTATGTTTTCATAATTTAAATAAATGTCCACATTTGCTAAGATGGTGAATTCGGTCGAGTGTAGGTAATCATATTTCGACTGGAAACTATAGCATCAGTTGAGATTACTGGTTCCGACAGAGCATAAACTGAGGTTACTAGCAGTACGCCATTTTCAGATTTGTGAAGGAAATAATTGACGTTTTAGTCACCACTAGCACGGTGCACTTCAATAAAAATCTCAAACAGTACCTCAAGACGGTGAACGGTTATTAAAAGGAGCATTCCCACTTTTAACATTAAGCCCAGTAGTCAATTATAAAAGAATTTGAACGAGGACAAAATTAGCCATAAATGCTGTCACTAAGCAAGTTATCACAAATATGCCTACTGATTTGCATACGGTACTTTTTTTGGAGCTACTATTATCTCTGTAGTTTCGGGAAAGTACTAACAAGTTGTTCACTCAACTTTGAGGTTGAGCCGCTATATTCAAACTAATGTTTCTCCGTATGGTGTGTCCGTGCGGATACCTTACTGGACCAAAACGGTCTCACATCCGTGTAGGGAAATTTGTCTTCAGTCAACAGCCGAGAGGTTGTGACAACCGAGTGCATTCACGAGGGTAGTTCGTTCAAGTAAAAATAGGCTGACAGCCATAAGATGCAACAGTTGATTGAAGATTACAGTGTTAAGATGATTTTCATTTGAAAATGATAAACAAAAATCACTGACTTAAATTGTGTATAAACTTTATTCGGTTGTAATCATTATTAGCTCGTATGCTGGAGGAATGCAGCTCTCAGGCAGACCAATAGATATTTTGATTGAACGTAAGGCAGTACAATTTGAAGCAAACACAATTACGGACCAAAGTGCTAACGTATTTGGCTGCAGCACATGAGGTGAAAGTGGCGATAATGTTTTCTCGATTGTACTGCAGATAACTTCGTGATAATTGATGTTAAAGAACGCTGTAAATCAGCCTACTTTTACAACTAACTGCATGAGCGCTAGGTTGAAAAATAAAGATCTTGTACTCATGGAAATAAACTTTGGTTATTTTGACAAATCAATGTTCGAAACAACATTGTCTTCTTCATTTTATCATCAGTAAATTGTAGAACAATGTTTTATGTGCCTTGATGTTTATTTCACTAATAAGGACAACGTTCGCGTACTTTCTATCGGCACAATAAATTTCTGCCACAGCCAGATAAAGTGACCGCTCGTGGTAAGCCCTCAGCTGTGTGTAATCACTTACTCGGAAATAGAAATTGTTGTTCGAGGGGCTGATTGCAGGAGACGCACAAACGCCGACACAAGAAAATCTGCATTTTCTTGGTTCACATTATTGTTAGTACTACAGCGACTAACCTTGTTTGTCAAGAGCCATTTTTAACCTGAGTATAGGGGAGGTCTGTTTTGAGTACGTCTAAGTAAGAAGTATGCACGTACTTTGAAGGATATATACTATAGTTACTGGTCTGGGTATCAGAATAAAATCTAATTTCTTTTTCACAGATGCGCCCTCGACGATAGGTTAATCGTTCTTTCAATTACTCTTGAGTCTGTCAGCTTTTGTAATCAGTACTTAGATTTATCAACAGGGGATTAGACTTTATTCAATACGTCAAGCGTTTTGCCGTTATGTTTTTTGGCAAAAAGTTTTGAAATAATTTCAAATCAGGAAACCAAATTTTTGTCAACAGATACCCGCTAGATTCTAACAAATATTTTCACGAGAAAAAATATCATAATGTCAGATTTGTCTCCGGTGATGTATATAAACGTTTTCGACATTTAACAAAATTTGTTGTATTGCGAAATAAAGACAGTCCTAGCTGTTCTCTTTTGATATGAGTTTTGTTTCTAAAGGCCAGATGTTCGTAGTCTTCACTTTTGTATAATAGATGCTACTCTCTTATGTGAATTCTGTTTCACTTCATGGAGAAGAATGTACTCGATTGCCCGTGTACTTCATTTTATGTTTTGTGTCCTCTCCTTGAGTAAATTCTAACCATGTACAGTCAGTCGTCGTCCTCATAATCAGGAATTGTCAGGAATGTCGTGCCTATTTACGTTGCTGTTAGACTGTCAGGAATGTAAGCAAATGTCCACTAAGCATTTGGTGGAAAACAAACATTCTTTTCTTTGCTTGACTTTCCATATTATCCTAACTTGTGCAAAAGGTTGATTAAACTGAGTGGTTGCATTTATGTTTCCATTAGAAACTGAGGAAAAGTAGACAGCTGTTACGTGTAAACATACATACATATATATAGGTCTGTATCAGTTGAGTAAGCGTCTGAATTTTTAACCCCAAGACTCTTAACATAAAAGCTTCATTCTCTTAATTTTTGGCGTGTTTAAAGCTACTGAAATTATAGTAGATTCAGCTTTTACTGTGACAAACCTACAACCAATCAATGAGTGAATACAGCAAATTTCCTACAGATCTATGATAAAAATTTCCTGTTTTGGAGCTTTCACATACAATAGTGTAGACAGCACTTTAAAGACCAAGTGTGATTGACCCGAAGTAATTAAGGACGAATGATGTCAGTCACAGAAATCTCTTGAGCTGAAGTGGGAAATACTTCTAGTTGGGTGGCAATGTCCGGTATGTTTTCCAAACGTCTCTGAAACTTAGTTCAGGATATGTTTCTTTGAATGTTGGAATAATATAAACATCAACTCGCAGAAATTTAATGAAATAGTGTCTTAAAAATAGCACACTGGTTCCGGGATCATAATGCAGTTCCACTGAAGCTGAAAACGATAGAATAACGTACACATATCTTTCTTACAGTTGTTCTGCTTACGATCTCTTCTCTAACACAAAAGTATTCCGATTACGAGTGAAGTTCACACTCAGATAGTATGAGTGAATGTTTTGATTAATTCCATGACAAATTCAACTTGACAATCTTACGAGTTACTGGTAAATTGCACACTTAAATCACAACACTCATTAAGCAAAAGGTGGAACTTCGCAGGCAGGCGGAGTAATAGCCAGATATTTTGCTCTAGTTCGTGGCAACCGGAGTGCTGTAGCAGTGACCGTTGTTTCAAAGTAGGTTTACACTGAATTTTAAATATTTCAGTCAACCAGCATGATTATTTGAGCGATTGCCCCAGTTATGTATACAGTATTTGCAAATACAACAACCAAATGCCTTTTCATTTTGTGAGATCACAAAATAAAAATACGTTGTGTTTCAGTAATTGTTGATTCGAACGGCATTCAAAAGAACTGAATGGTCGCTAATATACTTTCAGAGATAAAATGAACGATCATTAGAGCGCAACCTGCTTTGAAAGTCTAAATATCCCATGAAATTATTTTAAGTTTAAGGGGTCACAACATGGCCTGCAAGCGAGAGAGAATCAAATATAGTTTTTGAATTTATTTTTTCAGCAAATGGTCAGTTGCGCGAAACTATACCCGGATGGTTTAGATCCGAATTTCGTGATAGTAACGATTTCAAATCTCAGTTTTTACTGAACAATGCCAGTTCGATAGTAGGAACATCTGCTAGCTTACAGCATTTGATGGGCAGCTTTTTCCACCGGTCGATTCACCTAGTAAGCAGTCACATGAAACAGTAAACATCGTATGTTTCATGCAGTTTGTTGCAAAGGGTGTTTTACTGTTTTTTAGTTCATCCGTTGGTAAGATGTGCGAAAAAACTAAATTGTACTTATACTCGTTTGCTGTCTATGGATATTAAGTAAAAATGTCAAGACTGGAATAGTAAACAAGAGTAATCAGTTAACACCTGTCACTTTAAAGCACGTTTACGCCATACTTAGGTTGAAGCTACAAAACGGTTTTTTTGAGTGACGTCTTCTCAGCTGCGTTAAGTCGTAATAAACACCGATCAAAGATCGAGCCTTTCCTTCGACTCGTTCCCCGGTAATTTAGCAAACTTCGTTTTTGCGTAATGGCTTCTGTTCTTGTATGCTTTGGTTTTGGATTTATTTGTTTGTAAACGAAAGAATGGATTTGAAATTTACTGGAAGGTTGGTCGTAAAGCTTTGGTTAAACCGTATTCATTGATTATCGCCTTCAGTTACTGTAAATGAGCATGGTTCATCTAAAGTCGCTTCTTTGCCTTGTTTGCGTTGACGATGATTTCAATGTGAAATAGGACAGTAGATTCATATAGCAAACACTTACGCTTCCACTCACTATAACCAAACTAGGTGACTTTTTGGCAGACGTTTGCAGAACCAAAGTCCTTCGTCAGTAGATCACCGGTCCAAGAAGCAGTGCTGTAGGAGGAGTAACTTAGATAATTTTTCCGACGTTTCAAAATATTGTCAACTGAAGGAGAACCGTCAGTCACCTAAGGCTTGATAGGGCACCCTTTTTGTGAGGTGCTAAATCCATTAGATACATCCTGTTTCAAAATTGATCACAACTGTTTATACCCTTCCTCTAAACTGAGATTGTAACAGTAAAATCACTCTTTCTCCAAATTATGCTGCTACATCACATTTTCAAATTGGTTTCTTCACTTCATTTATTCAGAAATAGGCTTTCCCTGGAGATGAATTACTTCGAAAAATATCGAGATAATTCTTTGTTTTGGAATCCATCCAAATGCACATAATCTTGCTGACCTATATTTGAACTTTCAGGGTGAAAAAATACTTCCCCACACCTTGCCCAGCCAACTTGTCTACCTGTGAATATCTTATGTATGCATGAGCGGTTGCTGTTCTGTGTGATTGTACTGATTGTGTAGTGATTGTTGTACTGACACATCAGATGAATAAGTCTGATTACGATGGCAAGCCGACTGCTAGGTTAGACACGTTTGGGAATGTATTGATTATTCTGCTCGAACTGACAAGCATGAATGATTCATCTATATATGTGTAGTTTTGTTTCAAACAACATAAGACGTAACAAGCCTGCTGGCGGCACTGAAAACATATCACACTCCAGGTGTGTGCGCATGGAAAATACAAACAGCTCAAGCGGATTGTTTGCCAGTTGACGAGGACACTTATTGTTGTGAAAAGAAAGTCATGAAATAATGTGCAACTATATGAAGAGAAATTTTATGAATTATCAATTGACTCAAATAAGAATCTCATGCCTTTCCTAAAATGCGGCCCCTATGGCGGTTAAATTAACGTCGATTCTGGCATTGATCATACTCATTTTTATTGACTTTTTTGGTAAAAATAACTCTTGTTCGTCTCGGAGCCACCCGGTTTTAGCAATTTGCGTGACACTGGATTATTTGAGTAATACGTAGCTAAGAACGTAAGAGAAATGTTGAAAAAATGTTTGGTTTGATTTGTGGATCAACATTGTGGAAGAAATTGAAATAACCTAAAGACTAACATATTTTATTACGGTCCGTTCTCCGAAAAATGTTGGTTTACTGGCATTTAAGAAGCAAGTGATGTTCATAGAAGTTTAAAATCTGTAAGAAGGACAGACTTGATCTTGTTGGTGACTGACTTCATAGCCCTCGAATATTTATCGGCATGATTAGAATTCAGCAGTGTGGAACGTCACAGATCACTTATAATGTATTACTTATAATGTATTACTTATAATGTATTACGATGTTGATACATAGTTTAAGTAAAGAACAGGCGTTTAGTAATCAGTTACTTTACTGGCCAATTACTGGTTATCGGTTAACCTGGCTTAGTTTTATCTAATCAGAGCTAACAAGTCGCCATTTAACCCGGCTACCGCAAGGTATGGTTGTATTAGCCTGGTCACATATGTCACTACTTAATAACGTAATGAGCAATTTAGAAATTCTACCTATTCCCAATCGACAAACTCCATGAGTGATTAAGCGTCGATTCGCTTTGTTATGTTTAACAAAGCTCAAGAACAGCAGTGTTCGTGAAGTCGCTGAAAACATGAACAGGGTTTGGTCGTCGGTTTACCACCAGTAAGTACTAAGGTGATGTAAACCATTTAATGCGGTTTTTTAAGGAAATTAGTTAGGAGACTGGGGAAGTACACAATCATCTATAAGGTAAAGGACGAAAAACTAAACTTTGGTGAGGTGTTCCGCCAGGTTGACAGAAAATCCGGTGAATGGCTGAAGCTGAATTTCTTACGTACATCCGATTTGATGCCAAGCGCTTCAGAAAAGGTGAAATACGAAAAACGTACTGACCTGAATTGGAATGTTGTGGGATGCGACAGTACTATTTCGATTAAACCTTGAAGGGAAGATAAGGGAATAATCAGTTGAATGGAAGTAAAACCAGACACAACTTAAGAATGTGTTGAGTACCGCTCAAGTGGCCAATTATTTACTTCCTCCAGTTTCTTCTGCTCCTGAAAAATGATGTGTTATATGACAGGTAGTTTCATTGTGAGTAGTACACTACTCACGAGTAATATATTACTCACAGGCAGCATTCAGGAACAAAAGAGCAAGCTCCGAACACTAGGAAGACGATGGACAAGAATGGGCTATCGGAATAGTGTATACGCACTATGGCAGGTTTCACCAAGGGAAATGACAACGTACTACTAACCGATGTATGTGAATGCATGTCTGATATGCAGATGAGCGTACGCGTTTGTGGTTTGTTTTTTGACATGAACTATGCAGGAGTCTGCTCAATAAACGAATTCTCAGGCCAAGCGTCTTTTGTAGTCACAACAGATGGAGCTAGTTGCAGCATGAATCTTCCAGAGTTCCATTAAACAAATTCATATATTTCAATGCTTACTAGTTATTTGAAACAATGGGTACCTTTTAACCACTTCATCAGAGCAGAAAGAAGACATATATTGCGATATGTTACTAGTTGGCCAGTTATTGCGTATTGTTCAACTTATACGTAAACATTTCGCTCATTTTCGCTGTCGATGATGATTTCAGTAAGATAGCTTTTGTCCAGTTGGTTAGCTCTTCCCTGTGCCTTTTGTGTTTCGACTTCCACTGTTGCACAGCACGACTGCTGGCGTTTTACTAGTGGGTAGTTTGGAAGATCTGAAGATTCAGGAGGCAGCCAATTGTAAAAAGTCGCGGCATTAGCTGGATTCAAACCAATGACAGAAACACCACGCACAAAAGCGGAAGTCACTCTACCAGTTAAACTGCTTGCTTTGTGATGAGTAGTAGAGGATTTTTATCGTTCACCTCGAGCGCGTCCAGACAATTATAAGTATCCAAGCAAAGTATGTGCTACGCAAAACTTAACAACTTTTACCACTAGTTTAAATCAGTTTTCCACACACTGCAAACTTTGGCTAGAGAAATTTTCTAAAAAATGATTTGTGTAATCGATTGTGTGTACCGCAGAAGTTTCTAGCCCCTTAAAATTCGATTGAATCGAGTAGCAACTCTGGTTATATCCGTGCTCTCTACCATATTACAAATGACAAGAAACTGTGGAACTCAGAAATGATGGTAGATTTGAAGATAACTGAGGAAATGAAGGGAAGTGAGTTGAACATAACTCAGTCTGCTGGAGATACATAGAATGAGAAAATACCTTGTGATTGTTTATACGACTGCATATTAGACTATGAAAAGTTCTCTGTTTTAAGCGGAGCAGCAAAGTCTCGAATTCAACGGGCCACAGACATTGTCCTCGTATCGAGCCTGTCTTCGTCTATTTTGTGCTATATTTGGAAACGCTTGATTTTGAAACAATGATAACTCCAGAATTTTTTGTATATCCGTAAGTGTAGGGGAAGCACACTGTGAAGTAATGCTTGTCAGTATGGTCCACGGTTTACAGTGTGAGTACTAAATGTATTTCAAGAAACAGATGATTAAATGTCAACATCCTCAACTTTCTGCTCAATAGCTAAGTACAATAAACATAGTGAACGATTGAAAACCTGTAATAATTATGCGTCTCGTGAAACTGTGCTATTAACGTGGTGGCCTTATAATTAAAACTGGAAAACTTCTTTTTTTTCGTGTATATTGTCCGTAAATAGTTAACGGTTTCTACTCATAAGTTACTCTTTACGGACAGAAGGCTTCAATTTACTGATAGAACAGCTGGCTAATGGTCTAACAACACAAATTAATGACTTTGTCTTAGTGTTCTCCAAGTGTGTAATCCAGAATTGGCAGACTAAGAAGTTTGACGTTTTATGCAAACTAAGCTACTCAGTTCAGTATACTAATTTCAGCGGGGTACTTCGAATGTGGTGATTTCTTATGCAAAACTGTACTTCACGAACGGTTATGTGACTGGTATAATTTGTATGTTCAGTCCATATCCTACCGCGATTTAGCGAGGCAGCTCTGTTGAACACTGCGGCAGTAATGTCACATTAGAAAAGAATGTAGTTTCGTGTGTCAACGCTAAGCCAAATTAGCTTGTGAAGAAAACTCACCTGACTTGATTGCCATGGGAGGCGACAAAGCAACAGCCTGTTAACTGTGATTGACATCCCCAGTGTTGGAACGTATTTTCAAGTTGAAACAGGGGAATAAAACATATGTGCATGAGCCTAGATGGAGATCATTATGCCGAGACAGATTAGGATAAAAATATTTCTGAGGGTAACATGTTAAAAATGTCACAGTTCTGCACATAGCTATTTCAAAACTTGAAATGCTACTACAGCAGATCAAGAAATGTTTTGTTAGTATATAACAATGCGCTAACAATCTGTATAAAAACGTAAAAATTTACTGGAGAGAAGCAATATAAGTGGCAAAGCAGGCGTGCTTTGAGAAAGCGGAATAATCTATTTCACAGAATAGAAAGCACTAGTAACGTGATCCCACTTACTGCGACTTATGCTACCAACCGTATCATTCGAAACAAAATCGACAGAACTGACGGAATAATTTCCCCAATAAATGCTACTTCTGCAACCTTCCATTGAATTGTACTCACGAGGCGTCAATATTAAAATGTGAAGTTGACGTTGTTGATTAAATGACCGGTGCTATAGACCAGCCGAAAAGTAGTAATTAAAGAATAATTAACTGGTAGCCAAAATATTTACTTACAACTAAAATTTCACGCCTGACACAAACCACTTCAGGCTCGGTAAACATATTACAATTGTGAAGGGAGTCGAGGTAAGTCATACGACATTCTGAATGAATGCAGACATTGAGGGACATCAGGTAAGAGACGCCGGTTAGCGAAGAACTCAACTGATTGATTATGGTGCATTAATTATGTGTGTAAATCTATATAGTAATGAAGTTGTCGCAAATGACCGAAAGTAACAGAGTTCACTAAATTTAGGTAAAGCGCCGAAGCACTTTTTGGGTAGCGTAAAAAACGACGGTTCATTCTGTTATGTACCCTAGGGGCTGGAACTGTCAACTGTGTTCACAATGCCTTTGGACTCCTTAACTTCCGTTGTTTCAGAACCCAAGATCCTACTTGTAGTTCCTTACTTTCTGCAATCAACTTATTAGATTTTGTTCACTCTGTCGATTTGCGTCTAATTTTTGAGTACCTTCTGAACATCTCAACAAAGTTTGCTCGTTGTAGTTTTAGGTGAACCCTTTGAATCTGTAAACGATTAGCGAACTTTGTTTAGTGAACAAACCTGACGGTTTCGTTAACAGAAAGCGAAATGATAACTTACTTCAAGAATGTGCTTGAAGCCCAACATTTTTGAAGATAAGCCGACTTGACTTCTTCATTGAAAATCTTACGAATAACTTTCCATTCTTCCGTAGTGTTTACTCATTCTTCGGAAACTTTATTAGTTACGTGGGTAGCACTGTTAGTTTCGCATAAGTGTATTTCTGGCTGACGTTTACTTAATAATTTATTGTCTTTACTTCTTGAAGCCTAGAAGCTGCACTGGAATCTTTCTTGTTCTGACTAATCTGCCAGAGATAGATGGAAAATTATTTTCGCCTGCCATCATCACGGTAACAATGAAAGGCCCTACCGCATGTCCACTGAAGATTGTTGGAAGATGATGAGTGATTTGACCCGAAAACTACAAAATATTCATTCGGCTTTCTAACCTTCGTGATTGTAATCCCTACAAACTAGCCGTGAAATGGACTGCGGCGATCCAATCAATTTGGTGTGTTTAACTTCAGACCACCAAGGGCAAAGTCGGAATTAATTTGAACAACTGTATCCATACTTGTTTATGTTCGATAAAACGGTCAATTGGTTTTCCACTGTTTTAAACAAACGTTCCAGTTAATCAAACTGTGAGGTTAATCCAAAAAAGTGAACTCGAGAGAACAAAAGATGCCGAAAAATGAAGTTTGAAGAGTTGGGTTCCCCTTTTCCTGTTCCTCAAGACGATAGAAAGACACATTACGAGATACAAGCTTTTCGTGTATTCTCATCAGTCGATTACACAAAATATCCGGCTACATAAGTTTAGCGCATGATGACAGAACCATGAATTGAACGAATGTCAGTTGAATGCAACAAGGTTTGGGTATACGATTTCACTGACACACTAATGTCTGATTAACAAATCTTTACATCACGCATCGGTCCTCTGTGGACAAAGGATGCTGACGTAATCAGTTTCATACAAACTGAACATCACCCACAACTGATTGTCGGAAGGGGCCGACTGGAAGGTCTATGGGAATGTGACAGCTGCGATAAATTGTGGGTGATGTTCAATCTATATGAAAATCAAAATTCCCTACTACTCATCAATAATCAGTTTCGTTAGCGTGGCAGTGAAACCGTTTACCCATTCATTTGACCTTCATTCAGTTCATTGTTTTGCCGTCACACTGTAAACCGATATAACCGAATGTTTTGTGTAAACGACTGATGAGAATAAACGGAATGCTTGCACGTCGCAATGTATATCTTCCTCTCTCATCTTGAAAAACTGAGGATAAAAAACTTAAAACCCGTACACTGAGCAATATGACATCATAATGTTGTCGCAATAACAGTGTTGCTTGTGAAATGGAAAATGTGATGAGAAGTGTGTGGATAGGAGTCGTTGAAAAATAATAGGAGAAAACAGGAATTTCGTGTCCCGTGATTTTCATTGCTTCAGTTGATAATAGCTTACTCTCTGGAACTGTTGCCATAGAAACTTCATCATTCATTGAAATTCTCAAACACATTTTACCGTGACAAAAAATCATTAAACTGTTGCACTGTATGCCATCTGCGTTGATTTGGAAACGAATTTATCAGTTTTATGATTATGTATAAACATAGAAAAAACAATGTTAGACGAAATAATCGCGTCAAACAGCGAGATGTTGGAGATACCATTGAACTTGCCGCTGTTGAGTTACAAATACGGTCTTAGTGATAACAGATTGTTGTACCTATTTTTACAAACTGCAAAACTAATGCGGTGGGCTTAGTATTTCAGTAGGTTTCCCTCTTACACGATGTATGGACGGAGAGTGTCACATTTTGTACATGGTTCCATTACTATTCTTGTCAGGACCCTCTTCCACCCAGATGATTGTAACAAAATTGATCGATTCAAAGCCAGCCTGGAAAATAGAATGATTTGTTTATTAAGTAGGTCAGTTCATTCGACGTTGTCACCTGTTTTGTGAACTTGGTGCCTGAATTATACACACCACTTTCAAAGATCACTTAGCTAAGCTGGCACCTAGGTCAGTGCATTCCAGTGCTTATTTAGGTGCCTTCAATCGTGTGACTATGGCGTTGTGATTTGCCTGTCCATGGAAAATACATCTGTTAATAGACAGGAAACTAAACTCGATACAGTCTGTTGTTTGAGAACAGGTAGGTGACGCGGGTATTATTCCCATTTCAGTAAATCCTTGTAACAACCATTTCATTTTCAAGAGATGTAACGCCATTGAAAATACAACTGTTTACTGTTCGATTCAAGGGCTATAATGGTCATACATTCTTGGGAGTGATGATTCAGAGTTTCTTGTTATGAAATTTAGCATACCATTCTTATATAGTTAAAATTAGGTTAACACGCGATTTATTGTAGGATATTCGGTAACAAGTTTCTGGCCTAAGTGCCTGTTGTCAAATACAATGTGGATAATTGGAGATCATCTTGGTAAACTGAGGTCATTATTTCGAAGGTTGAGATTAATGGTCTATAATCACAATAATCTATTGTTTTAGGTTACATGTAAGATGTTCCAAAATCTTATGCGTCGGTTTCACAATAAAATACTCGTGTGCAACCAAGATATATACTCGTTAGTGATTACAAATTCTTCTTCATGTAGAACGACCGAAGGTTACAAAATTGTCCCCTATTCTAAAGACATTGAATATGATAAGTTCGGCTCAGAAACCTTACGCGAAAGTAGGTTGCAGCAGAAGGTTTTTTAAAGTTGGTTTTGTTTTAGCAACAAATCGGGGCGTAACCAAAGTCTCTAAAGACACACAGAAGGATAGTTCATGAATTCAGACTAGTTTTATGGAATAATGGCGCTGAAATTGCGTGCTCGGGATAAATATTAGTCGAATAAGATTGAAAAGCAACACGTTGCCACGCCCTGAAATATTGCTGGTTAAGAAATCAAAATTATTCTCAAGTCAGTGTGCACCTATGCACTGAATATACTGGTAGCAAACGTGCATTTGAGCTACTAGCCACGAAAAGTTGATGTTTTCACCACAAAGCATGTTGCTTAAATCAGTGTAACTATGTTTTTTCTGTATAACTGAGAATGAAACGAAAGGAAACATTGTTAATATTCGACACTTAAGAGTACAATGTTATCTGTTTTTTTTGCGATTGTAAATAAGGCATTATTGAACAGTTTTTATCGGTCTTTGAAAACTCCTTGAATTCATGAGGAGTTGCTGGGATTCTGCATACAGTTACTTTGAGTATGCTTACCGAGGGTTCACTGATGCTCGACTGCTTCACTAAAGCATTGTCGGGATCAAATTCCGGCTTTATGCTGACTGGTACTAGTGACGAGGTTTGGCAAGAACGAAACTAGGTAGCAGTGCTTTCTTCTGTGAGACTGGTCAACATTTCAAGGGAGAGCAAAAGCCGCAGTTAGTTCTGAGTGATGTTTAAACTTATTTACTAGAGCCCTAACTATCTATAAGTAATTTAGAAAATATAAACAATGACAAATTAGTAAAACTCCGTAATACTTTGATATGCAAGAAAGTAGTACCGTGAGTTCGGTTCTATAATATGTTTAGCGCCAGTAAGATCGAACTGGGTCGAAACGGTTGTCCACCACTTTGCTGGTGGTCACTGAGACCAAGTATTTGCAAAAAGCTTTTTTTATCCCTTACTGGGGCCGTAGTGGATGTTTACTGATTTGCAGGTCAACCGCAAAAATAGGCTGATCGACCTCAGCCTATGAGGAAAAGATAGCCTAACAGATAGGAAAAATTATCCTAATATTTATTCGTTTGTTTCTATCTTATTTGGACACTAAAATTCTTGAAGTACTTCTAGACGCAATAATAAACTTCCTCAGTAGCAAGAAACCACTACTAATGGCGAGGAGTGAGAATAGGATGACGCATATCATCGTCCATCATGTGCACACATTAGAGCAGCTTACCGATAAAGTCAACAGCTGCGCATCGTGGTCGGCAAAACTTGGCAGACAGTCGAACAGACAAATTTCTTGACCTACTAGAGTGCACTGAGGTCGTGACCACGTCAAATGTAACGGCGATTAACGCCGTGTACATACCGGGTGCATCATCGCTGAATAATTAACGACTGATTCATATTCAACGTCTGACTTGAGGTTGTCTTTACATTCCAACTTTCACCAGATGAATTTGTTTTCGGTATGTTTCATAACGAAGTCAGTGATCGAACTATAGTCATGGGTTCTATCGATATTACACGTGTTATCAACCAGCAGAAACATAGATTCTGCAACAATCACTTTTTACTGGAAAATCATGCAATATAGAAACCAAACACCTGTTTTTTAAACATTGTGGAAAAAGTCGTCAGTCGTAAGATTGACAGAGAGGGGATAGAAACTGAAATGTTTCGGTTGAATTACGCTAAACTTGTTGGTTAACCTAAAGGGTCATAACGATGATTGACTTATCTATTGCGTACACCACAATTATAATAAATGAATTAAACAATTGGTAAAGAAAAGCTTTTTCCTGAGGGTCACTCTGATTAATCCTCACATTCGTGTCTTATAAAGTTCCCGCAAATTTTCGTACATGCGTAGCAAAATAAACTCAGTCACACTTTCTGTCACTGAAATTTTCCTGAACTTTTTAGAGGAATTCTCATATTATTTTCGATTACTTCAAAATGTCATCATGATTTCGGTAAACTTTATAAATCGTTTCAGGAAACAAAATATTGACATTCGTCTTATTGTTCTTTTCTTCTCTAAACAGCCTCTCGGAGAAACGTTCTGCTTCGAGTAAGTAGAGATTTATGTTCGACATTTTATACTATCATCTGTTTAGATTTGCTTACTATTGGCACACATTTAATTGTATCACAAATTTAGAACAATATCAACCATGCGCGATGGAAATAAATTTTGTTTTGTTGCGACTATAAGATTCGTAGTGGAGAGCATAAACTATGTTTGTGATTACTGCGACGTATGCCCATCCTAATTTTATTGATGTTAGTCTGCTGTTTCCTGCTGTATATTGCAGTATGAATATTGTATTTTTGACAAATGATGGATGGGTTTCTATTTCATTCATCTTCCTTTGGCTTCCCAATTTATGAGGTCTTCCTATTACTGAACCTCTAAACATTAAACGATCCTCTGAATTGCTAGTTCTTTCTAAACGGTCCAACAAAGATACCGGGTCTGTAGGCTTCCTATGCACCTCATTAGTTCTATCTGTTCTGAAAGTTGTACACAGTGTCATTCTTCGATTTCTGTGAATAGTTATTGGAGGGCACCCGAATGAGACTGGATTCAAACAATGTACGCATGGAATTTTGACATTCTAGAAATCGGATCAACAGTGCGGGAGGACAGAATCGTATCGAAGGGATTTATTACAAAAGAGCACAGCGAATAGGACAGTATTTGTGAACAGCATGTGAAAAGAGCAGTGTAGTGTGAAGTAATACAACAGGCAATATCACATGTACTGTCATAATTTCGTGCTGAAGTTTTCAAAGACTACAGTTCAAAACATCACGGTGGATTTGTTGCTGTCTGCGCTCTATCGAACAATGTGATCAGACCACATACCAAAAGAAGACAGTCTAGGACAGAAAAAACATGTTGAGACCGCGGGAAATATTATTCGCAGAAATCGCCAAACACGGAGTGGCCAAGGCCTTTTTAAAGTCACCGATTAAGCCGGAACCAAATTTCTTTGTTATAACATTTCCTTTTTCGTAGGACTTTGTCAGTCGTTTGTAGCTTAGCTGCAAATGAGCAGACTTCCACCACAGCCCCAAAAGATTGTGAAAGGTCTCCACAAGCAAGATTTCAGTGATCACCACCAACATGACGGCGTTTCTCTCACTGGTAATTCTCATCAGCAGGAAAATCGAACCGACGGATCTGTGAATGAGCGGTGGAAGAAATTTTGAGGATTACTCATTGGTTTACTCGGTTGATTAATTTATTGGTAAGGCACATAGAAGCACAACAGCTAGGAAATCAACTTCACATAACATGATGATAACTACCAGTGATGGCTATCAAGAGGTCTAGTAAATTATCTCCAGGGTTACCTTCACACACCTACAGGTGGAACATGTGTCTGATCACCCGTAGTACCTTGTTGTATTTGGTCCCAACAAAATGGGAACAGCTGTTCACTACTTTATTGGTGGCTACTGGGAACAAGGGCTTCTGACTTGGAATCTTTACTAAAGCACCTCTGAGTCCGGCGTCTACAGTGGATGATCTTTTGTAAGGGCAGTGATGTGGTTTGCAGAGCCCTCGTTTTGCATTTGATGTTAGATTTGATAGTGTTTTTGAAAAAATTAGAACGTCGAATCCTATCTTTGGCATCTTTGCCGTCAAATACGAATGTTTTGTGCCGAAGTGACGGTGACCATGTGATGGCTTCTGACATTTACAGCATACACAAGGTTTGTAGGACAAAAGAGAAGCCGTTGAACGGCCACAACTGTTTAACAACCTGGATGTCTTCTGGTTTATTTTTTGAACATTTGTAAGTACGTCAGGCTTATGATTCAAACATGCAACAGTAGAGTTTAATTGCCGTGGCATTAGCTAAAGTGAGTATTCAGTAAACATAGGGCGTTTCATCCCCAGCATAACTTGAGAGTTTAGGTACCAGCAGGAATAAACGTTATGTCATGATAGGAAACCGGATGACACGCGTATATACCCTCAAATGCAGATAATAACAAGCATATATGGGTGACTTTATACAAATGAAATAGTTATTTTCTGACCAGTACTACATCTTAGTCAGGTTTGGACCAATGAGAAATCGATACACACTTGATAAGAGAAGTCTACAACTTAAGTCTTTGCAATGAATCTGAAAATATTTCGTTGTAACTTTACTAACACATACTGCGATGAACCTTGTCTGTCTGACACTGTTGAACTGTTTATCAATACACCAAAAGGTAGCACCATAAACACGTTGAACAGAATTGGAAAAGCACACTAGTTTGGTCAGAGTTTGCACTCAGAGTTACAGATTTTCCTCCCGCATGCAACGGTCTGAAAATCATGCAAGGCGCGTTTTTGCTATTTTGGCCTAGATCAACTAATTCTACAATTGTAAAGGAAGTTGCATATGTTTTGTGCCCAATCTCCAAAGCGTTTAACTCACAATTGTTAGTTCAGCAAACGCTTCCAAGCTTCTCAAAAACGATGAATTCTAGCTTAATGTTCAATGAAAATCTCCGAAATGTACCCCAAAACTGTTAACTTTTATGATTTTGTCGTTCTACGTTGAATACAGAGTTGGACACCGGTACACTTTGCGCGACCTTTACAAAAATGCAATTAATCAGTTGAACTACTTTTAAGATGGTTAGGGTTTCGCTTCAAAGCAAACGTTTTTTTTACCCCCTTCTACTATATGAGGCCGTTTCACTATACACAATGCAACTCGTACATACATGTATATAATTTGTTTGATTTTTCTGTGAATGATGCATTATTCCTCAACATAACATTTTAAAATATCATGATGTTAGTCAAAGCTGAGCACTGATTATAGAGACAAATACTGATGAATAGTTTGAGGAGGTCATTAGTAAGACGAGACCAATTATGAAACCTCTGGCCTTTGCATAGGTTGGATAAGTGTACAAAAACAGCCGGTTAACTGTGATAATAAAATTTGATTGCGAAATAACAGCACAGAGAAATCAGGGCTTGAGTTGTCTGAGAGAAAATGACATGGCGATGACTCCTTCATGCCAATAATTCGAATCAATAAGATACGACAAAATGGTTGTGTAAGAATGTATAAACGAAAATCTTCCAAGCTGTAGGTGTGACTTTGTAGCCCAGCCGGTAAACCGCTTATCATCTTAATGCACTCTGTCTGTGTTGTTGGTTCGAGTCCCTACAAATCCAAGTTGTTTCACATCAACTAACTCATAATTGCTGTTAACACAATAGTAAAATTGATCAAATAAACTTTCTGATGCGAACCGCAGAAACCTGAGCTTCGTTTTCATCTGCATGTCGTCATTGTTGTCTCGTTAACAACGTACACATCGCATCCCAAAATACTAAGGGCAGAGATAGCTGTTTAGGAAAAGGTGGCTGACATCTCTTTGATCTGTTTTGTGGGTGTAATCTTATTGGTACCTGGCTGTTATCTTGTCGCTTTATCGTAAGTCGTTCACTTGAAACGAAATTAGTCCAGTAGCAATGGGTGCGATTACTTGCTGTACAGCATTTGCTTTAAGGTTTAACTCATAAGCTCAACAAAACAGTTTTTGTTTTATGTACTTATAGCCAATAACGTTTTTTTTCAAAAAGGTTTATAACACATATAAAAACAATGAACTCCAAATCAGTTACCCAAAGAGCATTTTGGGTGTCATTTTTAATGCATAAAAAATACTGATCAATCGGCCTGCCAATGTTAAAGAAATACTGCACGGTGTTCCATAAAGTTTAGGTTATAAACGTGTATTTATTTCAAGCATTTTGCTGTTTTCTCACATAGAATCAGTTTTACAGCAGTTCTTCAGTATTGTCAAAAAAGTGATGAGACAAAGTAAAGCCAACTGGAAAGTTCCTGACTTTTAAGCCATCTTTAAAGCTACGTTGGTAAAACACATTCAAAGAAAATGACACACTGTCTGTGCTCTGTCCAAATACAGTCCGACCTTGATACTACAACATTCGAATCATTCAATACAAATAACATTAATGGAACGGATACGCTTCATATCCCGTTTTTGAAGTAGATGAATGTTTTATAGAAACGTGTGAATGGGAAACTGACTTCTCAAACAAGCTTTGGTTTATTTTCAATTGATTAGTTGCGACTTTTCAGTGTTTTGTTGTCGCGAGCGGATTCATATCTCATTCTTTCATCACAACACTACCAATATCTGACCGAAACCAAATACTAACTGTCTTGTTGTTTGAGAATCTTCTACCTGTTAACCACTACTTCAAATATTCCTTTTGATAATCTGACTGAATCAAATTCGGCTATGCGGGTTCCCTATTGTTAGAAAAAAATGTGATTTTGGGGTTAACTCGCTTCTGAATGATGTACCCCAGTTACCTCGTTCTTCGAAATGATTAATCCAAAGTGTCAGACATTTAATTAAGTCGTGTACTGATTGGTTGTGTGATTAATCGCAATAGTAAATCGGAACGTTGCATAATGAAAAATCGCACGCGAGTTACAATATGTTGTTTGTTCTAGTCGACAAAAATGTATTTCGAAGTAAGTATGGCAAGCTTTGTATTCCGTATTCTTGCTAATGCTTGATGACTGAATGAGACCGTTAACAGTTAAGAATCAATCCCACTTAATAAACGTTTTCTGGTTGATCTGCTTAATAATGAACCAAAAGATGTGAAGGAAATTCCACACGAACCCAACGGCAGTGCATTATATTCGTTTTCTTTTCATTTGAATCGCGGCCGTCCAGCATGCAACAGTTTATAAGACCATCCTTTATCGAACCTAATCATACTTAACGAACATACCGATCAGCTCACACACAAGTAATGTTACCACATTTGGTCACAGAATATTTAAAAATCCAACTGGGAGATAACCAGTTTCTTACAGCAGCACTTTAACTAACAGTCGAACGATGAACCATAAATTTGGGAACCAATAAATTTGTCAAAATTGGCTCCTGCTGGTATTTGTTTAACTGAAGGACGGATCGTTCATGTCTATGAAATAAACTTTAGAAATTTAGTCTGCTAACTGCCTCCTTATGTTAGATGATAATGATAACTTGTATATATGGAGTGAATGCCTGGAAAACCCCACAGGAATAAAATTAAACGCACTACTTCGTTGTTGAAATCCTTCAACTCCCACAATAATTCGTGCTTCTAGTTCTGATGTTATGTACCAGTAGTTGTCCATCAGCAGGTAAACATGTATGTGTATACATTCAGTTTGCAACTGAAATCGGTGAAATACGCTTGAGGTGAAATGAGAACTTTTGGAATTTCTTTATCGAGCTACAACAAACAGAATGTCAAATTTTAATATAATAATATCTCTCTTGTAGTCTTCTGCCTCATGTTACTGTATCACAGAGACAACTACCAAACGTTTTCCCACTAGGTTAGATAAATTTGTTCTATTCAGTACAGTGCGTGTGGTATATTATGTACATTGGTTGAATTGTTTTCAACTTATTGTCTTATTGATTAGTTGGGTAACACCCTGAAGTGAATAGCGTCCGGGTTACTTCCATTTAAGATCTGCAAAAAAAAGCTAAACCAACCAGTGACAACAATGAGAATCGTCCAAACTTTTGACATAAATTGCTTCACTTTCAGTGACTAGGGTTAAAAATGAAATTACAAGTTAATATTTCTTACTGTTGTACTACTCCATATTTTATTTACTCTTCAGGCAGTATTTGTTATATTGAGGACAGCACACAAACTTTAGTGCGTTATTCTATCTGACTTGAGTTAAGGTCATACTCCCAAGAGATGCTTGCAGACATCAAGATTTACTTTGTCAAAATGCTCAAAGTTTACTGTCACACCCACGCACTTCACACTCATTACCTGACGACTGAGGCTTGTAAATCTTTTTTCTGTTATTTGAATAGGGCAGCAGGCATGAATTCACAATAGCTTTGAAACGGAATCTCATTGGTGGACCTCACCAGATTAAGATCAATGAAGTATGATTACACCACAACCATTATTTTGTCTTTGTTTTTTCTTTCAAAAAACCAAAGACTGGTACTAGCTGACCTATGTAATATTGACTTCAGCCAGAAGCACCTAGTAATACTTTAGCTCGCTTATATTTGATATCTTTGAAATCCGCCCTGAAACAGTTGTGGTGTATACAAGTGAAAGCAGAAATTAACAGAAATGTTTGATCACATATGTGGGAATAATGTCTTGAAGAGCAAAACGCTGGATGCAGAATTATGTACCAACCTCCTAACAATTCGACAACAGCCACGATTAAACGTGATGTTGCTGCGCTCTATGATTACCGGTCGAGCTCACCAATCCATACTGCAATTTCCTTGCCAGTTTTGAAGCTCTTTCGAATAGTTTCTTCTCAATTCAACACAATCACATGCGTTTCATCAAAACATGTCTTGAGACAAAACAAAAAAACCTAATAAGTGGCTGTTAACAGAGGCAAGTACGAGACTGCAGATAATTGATTGAGCCTGAACCGGATGTTCGCTGGCAGTTGTGTCACATGACCAGATTGAAATGTTTAGATAGATTTGATTGAGCTGTGGTTACGCAACTTACAGGAACTGAAGAATTCTCTTTTGAGAGCATAGATTAGATTGGCATATTGTGAGTGCAATCGATTCGACGCTGACGGACTGTTTAAGTTGAGTGGTAACCATATTGTAGACAACCCGGAATGCGTTATGACATCCGTGTGATGGTTGCTGTCGTCAAGATGTGCAACAATGATGCTAGTGAGTAGTTCGCGACAACCCAGTCTGTTCCTTGGTCCGCTTTGACAAGCGCCTAGTTGTGCGATTAACGTATTCTGCAGCACAAGAGCAGCATGACAGTCGACATATGAGCACTGGTTGATCGTACACTGACATCTTGTCTTCTAGGCTCATTGTTAACATCGGCATTTTTGTGAGCCAGCTTCTTAAAGTTGCCCCAAGAATGGCACGTTTAAGTGACCGGTAGATGCGCCGGTTGAGGTGATCTGCTAGATTATCTCCTTCAACCGGAATTTTTAAAGACACCGCATTCTTTCCATCTATGAGCATCACTTCATGTGAAAGTTTGGGCTCTGCATTTGAAGCGGTCAGCTGCTCCGAATGGTCGTTTTGTCTCAGCGGGCACAATGAGTATGTGGGCATATTGTAAACCACCACGGACAGGTCAGTACACCAACTCAAACAGTTTTGTGTTTTTTAGCAAACTCATCTAACGAATCTTCCGGCAAAATCTAGTTCGATGTTTAGCAACTAGAGGGAGTAAGGTTCTTCCCTTAAAGATTTATTGAACCCTTCCTATCTTGAACACTAAGATCCACTTGCATCACGACACGTGAACCGGATTTTGCTATCGGATTCTTGGATTTCCATCACGTAACTGTAATATAGACACCCACTCTTCAGACGCAATTAACTGATTGTATGCAAGTAATTTGGCGGTAGCACCTCACAGCTCATCTCAGTACTAGCTCCATATGGAGTAGAGTCAGGGAGGGAAATCCCACTTAAGCACGGGATACTAAGCACCATTGTTGAACGTTTACTCACCCCAAATGTGGGCGTTAAAGAGCTAGGGTTTTATCCTGTCTGAATCTGAAGGAATGTACTTCGGATATCGCCCCCCTAAGGAACAGCCCACAATATCCATCATTTATCCCTTCATAGCGCACTTTCCATGCCTTTCAAACCGTTTAGTGCAGATCTGAAGGACTCTGCTTAGTGCCTACAGTCCCCTCAGGGATTTGAAGCGTACCGACGTGCAGGCGGTAAAATTTCAAGGGGAAAATTTGATTTGACAGTAAGATTCCTGTTTGTCGAATCAGAGAAGTCAAAGTGAATATGTTTATTCTAATCCATGCAAATTTGAGCACGTGTGTGGTGTAGAAATTGGTGAAACCATGGCTTGGCGTATACCCAGAAATGTCACTGAAAATGTTGTTATGCGTGCGAAACTTATCAACGTTACGGGACCACGTGATAAATATCTGGGAGAGGTGTTACATCAGCGCTGATATGCTGTTCAACCTTATTTCACAAGACTCACTTTTTTTAAAAATAATCATATTTCTCATCTTATATTTGGTTGGTCATTAGTAAGAAGGTTGATTGCTAGAAGTATAAAATAAGAGCAAACAATCAGAACAACTAGGTTTTAAAAAACAAATCGAGAGTTTTACAGTGGTGAATCACAGCTGCCATTATCCATTAGTGCATTTTTGAAAGCCTACAAAAAATTCGTCTGAATTGATATCTAGTCTGACGTTTAATCTGGCTTTCAGAATCCATCACTCACTAAACTCCGAAATAATTTTATCACCAGGGTGTTAAACACAAAACATCCACATCAGTTTATCCCTTCTTACTAACAAACAGTTTTGTATGGGAAAGTAATTCTTCCTTCGAGTTAGCCTCTTGAACCATCATGTAGTAAACCCAGCATCATGCTGAACACACTTCTGGAAAGCGAAAACAAATTCCAATCGTTTCCGTGGCTGCTGGGATGAGAACTATGATTTCTTTCAGCTGAGAATAAGACATCTGAGAAGCCATTGTTCATATAACACGGTACTTGATGTAAATGTTATGTAATCAATTTGCATACAACGTTACTTCCATTTCTCCAATTTCCAGTCATTTAAGATGATTTTTATACATCCTCGGGGAACGTCTCCAGTTTTCTTTAAGTACATAAAATTCGCACAAAAGTAGACGGCATGCTATCACGTTATATGTAAACGATCGGATTGCGTCAAAGTTATCTCAGCAATTGTGGCATAGTTTGGATATTTTTTGAATGTTCAGTCCGTATCTCACTTTTATGGTCTAAACATCCGTCAACCATTTTGTAAGCCTGCTGGGATGAGTTAGTATTTGATTGGCTTGATGACGGTTTGGAGAAATCCGATCGTAATCTTGGGTATATTTTGTTGTCCGTAGGCACAAATGGTTAATAAAAGGATTACGAAAATCACAAGCACGACTGGAGTAAATTCGAATATTTGGTAGTAACATAAAATAGTAATGAACTTACTAACTGGCTAATGGATCTGAGCTAGTCATGAATGTCTTGCATTGTTGTAATCGTTTATAGCCTGGTTCAGCCGAGTCAGAGAAGCGTTTGTGATTTGAAATCAACAAACTTTGAACTGAAAGCAATAACTGAAAGAAAGCTTGTTTGCTACGCGTTCCTCCTCAAACCTCTGAACTGGCTAACTTCTATCCCATCAGCGATAGTCACGAACAACCAATAATATATGTACATTCCAAGATAGGTTTTTACTTAGACAACTATCCTGATTCCAATATTTTTGGTTCAAAACTATTGCACTGTAATATTATTGGAAGTATTCGTGTTCGGTAGTCATTTAAACCCATTTTACGGTGAAAGAACGCACCAAGAATGGCAAATTTTAAGTAAAATAATGTTTATAGATCCTCTGAATAAAACCACATAATAATTTTTCGAAGTATATGCAATCTTCTCATGACAGACAGAGAACCTAATCATATCAGCGCGTCAGCGTTGCTGATTCAGCCTCTGGTTGAGACAGTAACTAGGGTCATTGGTACACAGATTGTCCACATAAACCTGTTTTTAAAATATACTACCTAAGTGTAACTGACATCCTACTGATCTGTGGCTCTATCTGAAAATTTCCAACTTTAACTGTAAATTACGTTGTAAATATGTGAAATAGACTGCTAAAAGTGAGACTTACGAACAACTCAGCTCGCTCAAGTGGCGTACGTAAGGCGAATTATAACTCATCCGCTAAATGGTTGGCTCTAAACATTGGGACACGTCTCATTCAAAGAGTTATCTAGAAAAGCCTGTTGCCACCCTTGAGATTTTCTACGTAAATATCTGCCCTGTGTGCATAAATCCTGCAGAAAGGCGATATTTTACGAATCGGTCGGCTTTAGAAGTATACCTAGCATTGTTCTGTCAGTTAACAAACCTGTACAACTCAGTTAATGAAAGAATTCAAACCAGCTTTCAATAAAAGATCTATATCGCGAATCACGTAAACCGTTGTTTGTGGTAACAAAATGAACGGCTCTACTACTAACCGCGGATTATTCACAACAAACTTGTGAATACATTCTTAGTCTATCGGTGTTTTTCAATTTCACCAATCTTCTCAAACTTTCGAGTGATTGCTTTCCGGGACTTTAAATATATGTGGTTCATCACCAGCAATTTTAGCGTCACACATTAGGTAGTTAGGTTTTCGCATTGCACATTTCTTTCGTGGGATCAACTTCCTTTGGTTTCGGATAGTCATCATGAAAACTTGGGGTTGCGAGTTGAGGTAAGCCTGGGATAAAATGAGACAATGTGTATTGAAATAGTGCTAGAAAATTGACTGTTACCGATTTGTTACTGACAAATTTATATTTCTACTTAGTGAGTTTGACCCATACCCAACATGATGCTACAGTGAGTGGTCACACTGTCCTGTGTCTGAGCCCATTATAGTCATTAACAAACAAACACAACCGCTCTTTCCCAAATGCGATCGAATTAATGTAATTTGCACGGTCATTGCTTTGCAATACCCCTGGTATCGATGAAACATCAAACTTTACCATGAGTAATGCCTACTACTCTGTTGCACACAACTTTTGCAGTCCTAACAGGCTAGGCTCACTGGAACTAGGATGGTAATAGTGTGACAGTCTTGAATAAACGGCATTTCAGTAACATGAAGAGTAGCGAACAGGTCAGGAGAACATGAATATGGGCATTTTGCAATTCTTCTCGATGCCCACCTCGAAACCGTTCTTTCAAGACCAGTTTTGTTCTTGTTTGGACTCATCGGGCAGAAATAGTTTGAATGGAGTATCTAACCTGCAAACCTGATAAGTGGGGTGTCGGTTTCAGAGTAAGCATCATGAAGCATTACATCCACCACTTCGAGTCATTACTGTCATAGACAATGTACAATGGCAGTCCGAAGTAAACTACATCCATACAATCTAACTAGTTGGAAAACAGGTCATGAGTCAAGTAATTATTGACATATTAGTCCCGGTTGGACTGAAACGCGAGCTTGTCGACCAAGACGTCTTGCACAATTTTTACTTGGTGTTTTGGCTAAGCACGTATGCATTGGAATAAAAAAACATGTGTTCTCCTTGAGGATTATATGGAGCGACACTTTCTACTTTCACTTTGTAGTGTAACTGCCGGTCGTTATTCCCATTACTCGTAATATCATCAACGAGGGTGATATATACTGTCCGACAGTAAGCAGGACTGACTGCTTTTGTTCGGTCTAACCACTTGGCAAAACTGAAGATCGTTAACCAACTTTTCCAATAAGAGGTCAGTGATGCATGCCACCAAAGAAGCAGACTTCACATTTGTTTTGAACAGGCGCACGTCATTTAACACTTAATGGATTGTCTCAAATGTAATCTCCCTAGGATTAACCGGATAGACACGACAAAACATAAGGGATTAATCAGACAAAAGAATTTTACATCAATGTCTTACATACAATTCATACCAGAAAGAATTTCTGCTAGCTTTTCATTTGACAGTTGGGCTTACAGACCACTTAATCATAGATGATGTTAGATTGAAGTGAATCCTCTAGTGGCAATTTACTACAGCTGACTGAAATTTCTATTATTATTTGGCCATCAAATAATGAATTATGACCAGGTATTTCCAGTAAGGGTGGATCGTCCCATTTTTGTTTCGCCTATTGGTCCGCCCAACTGACACGTTGTCGGAGTGACCTATATGAGAGAGAATATTTGACAAATTTCTTCAAAACGGTCCAATGTTGAGTTATTCAACTGTACTTAACGCTAACAAATTCAACGCAACGTTCAACAAATAAATTGAACTAGTTTGCAAGTATAAACCTCAACGCCGGTTATCGTTTCAAGAAGTGGAAGGTCTACCAAACCAGTCAAAAACTACCATGGCTTATGACAGACACTGTCACCGGCATCCACGTTGGGTGCCAGTGAATAAATAAGTACTCTTCTAAATTGTTGAGATTCTTCATCTCAGTCTGAAATCGGCCAACAATTTTTTGGTTCATCCAGAAAACTGTATCCATCTCGACCGAGCCACGAATTGTCCGGTTTAATGACTATTGGCGATGCTGTAAACAGTCTTTTTGACCTAGTTGAGCGTGTTCCGAGCCCATGCGCGCTGAATAAGTGAATTTGCTAACTATGATTAGGCATCAGAATAGTCCAGGGGCTTGTCCATTAAAAAATGGTCTGACGTTGTTGGGTTAGTCCAACAAGAAGGGAAGCACAATAACTAATATAAACAGCTGCCAATTCTTTTTGCTTCTCCAGTGACCACAATTCCATAGTATGATGAGTAAGTTTTGGGACCATCACTTTTTGTTAGCTCAAAGGTTTTGGATGTAGTTCTGAGGTGTCTGTCGTACTACTGGAACTCGGTCTGTACGAAACCGAAGCTCACCGCTGTTTTGGCATAGCTATCGACTCATGCACTTGAGATACATTAAATCAGCTAGTATTTCTAAAAGATTGCCTAAGTTTCTAACCGTTACTGTTGTCAAAACTAGGAACATTAGAGTACTGTTGCACTGATTCTCAGCGTTGGTCGGTTAAGAGATGATGAAATGCAATAAAACGTAATCGAATAAACTTTGCAAAAAGAGATTCAGATAACGGAGAGGAAGAAGTTACAGTCCTCGGGTGGACGGCAGTGAAGTGAATCAGCTGGAGCAAAATGGGTCATTCAATTCTTGAAAGTGTAGAATGATAATTTTCAAAGATTCAGGGGATTTGGCTATTTCGACTTGAACTCCACTCAAACTTGATGGGAGCCTTCGCATTCAGAGGAGCGTTTCGGAAAGCCCATTTCAAAAGAAAACATTAGACTCAAGTTTCGCTTTGCATAGAAGTCACCAGTCGTGCATATCCTCATCCGGTCCGCAATTTGCTTTCCGACCTTCGTGCCCGTGAGATTAGTGTGATAACCACATCAGTAACCTAGCTGAAGGGAAGACGGGATACTCATATCCGGGAGATTAACTACAACCTTGTATGAATAGTGTGCAGTTTTCCCGATCATTTTGAAAGGAGAATAAATAAAAGTATCCTGTTCACCTCAATCGATAACACCGTGATCAAGTACTTTCAGTTAGACTGAAGTCGCTATCTTTTTTGAACCAAACTATCATGGTATGAACAGGTAGTGAAGGTTCGGGAGTTACATTATTTAAAAAGAGGGATATGCCTTAGCGGTTAGCTCTGCTAGAAGCGAAACCCGAGTCTGAGGCTTTTTTCCAAAGGGGGCTGGCCGAAACTTTTATCCGAATGCAAAGAATGAAAATTGTCTGTTGCTTTTAGTCATGCTACGGGCTGAGATAGGATAACTACATACAACAGCTGTACGTACGTGACGCTGTGTCAGAGTAAAAACACCATCGTCTAAATAAAATGCCGAGGGTTAATCGCTCAGACACTGCTGTGTTGACTGTTGTGATCATTCTCTCTGCTTTGTGTTTAATAGCAATCAGTACTGAATAACTGTTACTGACCGCATTGGCTTCTTGAGACTTTCACCGTGCCACATCCACTATTTGGAGCTACCACATGTTGTTTGATCTCACTACCGTGACGTTACTTTCTCTTCACTGTACGGAATAAAGTCAACAGAGTGCAAATAATATATTGAATAAGTATGTTTGTGATAAGCGGTTCATTTTAGTAGAATATTAAATAATCCACGAAACCCAAGCGGTGATTTGTTTCTAAGCCCTCCCTGGAAGTGATGTAATAGCGTACAAGTCAAGTCGAGTCAGGTCAATAACATAATTTGTACACTATGAGAGGTGAATTTTCAGCTTCTGTTACATAAACACATCTTTAGCAAACGCTGGAAGTTTAAACAAGCGTGCGTTGGTCACAGACTTATTAGTAGAACTCAATGATAAGTTAAGAAAATCAGACGCAGTCAAGATCAGTTTAGGAAAATATCCATTGATTCAGTTGAGATGATAATTCATGTGTGGGAATGTTGAGTTTTTGTAAGCAGCGAGCCAAATAAGAGCTAACGAAGAGACAATAAAACCGGATGTGTAAAAAAATGTATGTACAAGAACCTAGTGGAAAATTTAGAAACACACTTGGAAGAATCCAAAAATGAGCAGTGGGTTGTGCCGATAGGATTTTTGTTTGAAAAATTGTCCGGACATTTTGAAATGTTTAGAAGAAAATAAAATCAACGAATTGTTCACGAGGATGACAATACAACGGGACAGCTGTTTTGGAGTCTGGCAGAAAGTGAACCATTCTTCGACAGCGGACGATGGAAAACAACCGATGAGCAATACATCCAGTGGGGAAGCACATAAGCTTTAACAAAACGACCATATGGTGGACACTAGAGGAAGAAAATTTAAGTAACAGAAAGGGAAAGCCAGACTCCTAACGATGACAGAGACATTGGTATTATGAAGTAACCGTGCTTTGGTGTTACTCAAAGTAATTCTCAGGTATCTGACAGGAAATAGTTGGGGGGTAAAGACTGATTATTTTTGTGAAAAGTGGAGCAGACATTACAGGGTTTCTCATATTCGTTTATCTCCATGAGCGGAAACAAAACGTTTAGACAGCTGAATATGTTTGACGACGAACTGTCTATAAATGCTGGAGAAGTAAATCTGGTTAGATACATTTTCCGCAACATGACGATGGAGATGAGGGTTGACCATTAGATTGAGTAAATCGATTTTGGTTTGTAAAATAATCATGTAATCGCTTTTTGTTTGAAGTTTGATATCCGGATTCTTTGGGAGATGAAAGTGACCTTACCCCGTTAACACTTTCAAACCATAGCAGTAGTTCAGGAAACATGTGCAAATGACTCGCGATTTTCCATCAAGCGATGACAGAATGGAATGAACTAGTCAGAGGGGAGCGTCTAAGATTAAACGGGGTCAACGATGGACAAGCTGACTAGAATCCATGATGTTTATCTGGGGTTCTTTAAGAACAAGAGTGGGTTTCCCAAAACTTCTTTGAGTTGCAGATGTACTTGATTCAGGAAAGAATTTAACCGTTCCTTTTTCAAGAAGTGGTGTCTTGCAGGTCTCGCTCCAGCAGTCAGCAATTTTGCACTGTCCAAAACACTGAGCCAGTGGGTGGCATATTCTCTGAAAACAACCGGTGATAAATCGTCACCTCTGTCTGGTTTAGTTAATTACAATCGAATAAATCCCATGAAGGTAGCTGAGCTCTCGACCACAGCTGAAGACAGAGTAGACGATAAACACCCTGTAAGAGGTGAGAGAGATTTACTCTTATTCCGTTAACAATCCGATTTGACTTTTTGACGCTCACAATCAGTTTCTTAATAAAAATTTTAAATCCTCTTCATGATTTACCACAGCTCTCGACAGTTTTGTTAGTTATCGCTGTGTTGGTGTACTGAGAATTCCAACGATTTAGCTTACATGTGATGTACATTGAAATGCTTTTGACAGGGATTGAGCTGATCAAAAAGATATTGAAGTTGGCATTTTTACTGACTTTTAGGAGAAACTAGAACACACAACAGGTATAAAAGTGAGCCGAACCTAGGCGGTCCGTACCGCTGATTGTTAAATGTGCCAGCTGAATTACTGTGTCCATATCTTGTTACAGTGTTGATAGGTTTGGCCATCGGAACGATAAAATACATCTGCTATTTTAGCGATTTAACACGAGGGTGTTATACCACGAAAATTCTCAGTCACAGACAAAGCGCAACAAACTCTGTTTGTCGTAAAATGTCGGCACGAAATTGAGTACGAATGAAATCAGACAGATTGGCTGTGGTGCTTACCATGCTAATGATAAATAGACTGAGAATAACAACATAATAAGCAAGCGATAATACCTTACATTTCAACCACCTCGGGAGTGTTCATCAGTTTGGACTCCACTTATGGCACATCAGTTAGAACAGTCACCGTTAGGGGTTTAGTTGCTGTTAATCAGAAATTTTGTTTGTTTATTTCATTCTTGGTGCAGGTTTTTCACCAGGTCTGAAAAATGAAGTGCTAGAAGTTGAACTCACTCTCTGTGTATAATCGTTCAATTGTTAATGTAAACTAGCTTATGCCAGTCGCGCCACTAGGACCAAATTTATTCAGGTCCATGAGTATCACCTAGCCCGGTTCATTCGTAAAATAACGAATCGCTTTAACAGGGTCTCAGTAACACGTTGAGATGAATCGGATCATGTTGTCGTTTTGGTTATTGGGTTTTTGTTGAAGTGATTGAATGAAAGTCATTCACGGGTTTATTGTAATGTCCAGTTCAAGCCAATGCTGGAGTTATCTAAAATTACTTGTACAAACCACTCACTTACGTCAAAAGCAAACCGTCCAGACATCACAACTAGTTTACGAGACCCTTCGTTTCTTAAACAGCAAATGACTTGTCTTTCATGTGTCTTTTTTATTATCACTATGATGACGCCCATCCCTAGCGATAGTTCCTCTTGTTGCTCACCTCCGATATGGACTTTCCAGGCGCCCTATTTGGTTTCGTAATCCATCTGGTAGAGCGTCTACTGGGTAGAGGACGGTGCGGTTTGAGTCAATAGTTCAGCTACAGCTAAATGCAGAATTTTTCATAAATGATTTTTTTCCTAGTTGACAATCTCATCATGCTACTGGCCCTTAAAACATTTACTTATTTAATAAATTTTCTTGCAGATGTCGGTGCCAGCTGTTCCAGATCACAACCAAATGGTAATGCATGACCCAGATAATTTGACAAACACAGAATTAACACTGGGATAGTTGGGTAACAGGAATCTGACATGAGATTTCCGAGTTTCAAGTGTGACTTCGTATTGATTTGTAAGACATTCACAGCCCATAAACAGGTGGTTCCCTTAACCATGCTACATCCAGCCGAGTTGTGGATATCTTCGAAATTCCTGGTTTCAAAATGGACACATTTTCATTACTGTTAGCCAGTAACGGTCAAGTAGGAAACGGTAGTATAAATATTAAATATCCAAAGAAAGCGAACTTGTTTGTTACGTATTTCATGACGGCCTTAGGAAGTCTCGCTTCACTTTGTTAAAATATACCTCAAGTTCAATTCACTTTTCACACTACTCTCAGTGCCATTCAGCCATCGAAAGCTCGTTGCATTAATTTATATGCCTTCAACACGAAGTCCATGCTTATTTGATTTTATGGTTTCACATCTTAAATGAAGTTTTGCGTATTTGTTTATTTCATTGCGTGTTTTATCAATGCACTATTAAAATTCAGTTTTTAAGTTTAGTCACCCAGAAATAAGTCACAAGATGTCTTCATAAACTTAAATGCTCTTACAGCTACCATTCCATTTCTACTTCCGTTTAGCTATATGGGGACCTTATGCATGCTTCCGAAAATGTATCCGGTATTTTGCTCATAAAAATGACTTAACTAATCTGTCGCACTTCGATAACCACTCGATAATTCCAAAAACATTCATTCTACTTTTACTCGTTTAGACTTGTCACTTGATCTCAAGTCTTGTTTTGCAGTTACCGCTGCATTCGACAAAACTCAAAATCGTTATGGGGATCCACTTTGTATTGTGCACTATAATTACAATGTGCCCCAAGTTGTGGTACGTTTTTTGTTAGAACAAAGTTTCATTATGGTTAAAAGACGAAACGTTTATGAAGTTCATTCTCTTTTAACCCATGCCATAATCTACCGCTTTGTAATGCTAGCACGTTTTCCGTTAGTTACCTTTCTCTAAAGTAAATCCTGTTACCTTTTTCAGTAAACTCCTTCTCATACCCTCATCACCTTCGTGTAATTATTGGAGAATATTCAGTTTTATCCCTGTAGATTTTCTATTTGTTTGCCAGTTTGATACCTTTAAAGTGACATGTTTCCCCGCGATCAATATACACTGCAACGTACACTAACAAATGCACATTCAACAACATTTCTGCCGTAGATCATTCCTAAGGTGTCTGCTAATTCACATATGCCTGAGTTGTGTAAACACATTAATGCTTCAGCTTTTGTTGTTCTATCAAATGAAGCCCCCCCAAAAGCCTAGTTAATTGGCATAGAACATCAACGACAACCGTTTAGTTGTACCCACTGCCTGTTTGGCGTTGGTTGTAAAATAAAATTTAAGTTCAGGATTGTTGTTTAGGGAAAGCAATTCCAGGAAGTAATGATATTTTGCCTGTTATAATTACTTTGAAACGTCACAGGTGATAAGTCCTCAATGGGCGACTTCAACCGTCAGGACAGACTATCAGCTCTGAACGTCAGTCGTACCAACTGTCATGTAAGTGAGACGTCTGATAGTGCAGCTAACTCGGCCACCATAACCAGTTCAGCAGCTGTCCGTGGAACACTATTCGACAGGTTGTGGAGACGGGTGCGACGAAACCCACGGTCATCCACGTGTAGCACCGACAGCTCACCTGCTCTCAGTCCTACACCTGACCGCCACGCGAGTCCATTATTTGGAAGCCTGGATACAACTCAGGTATGAACGTTTTGGGTACACTGAACTAGTGTACACTTTGAAGTACTAAGTTCATTCCGATGAACTGATTAGTATGTATAATCACCCAATTGAAGGCATATTAAAGCAAATTGTTTTGGACGAGAAGCATGTATTTTTTGTTTGTTTAAGAACAAAACACGAGTCTAAACGAGAGTGTTTATTGAAAGGCCACAGGTAATTATCATTCGACTGCATTGCGCCGTTGACCAAGTCGGAAAAAGAACCGCATCCGGCACCTGCCAGTCAAACAAAAGCCCTTGGTGGTACAGTAGAAATGTTCACGATATAAATTCAGTACGGAAATGCATTTCGTATATAACAAATTTAGCGCATTACGTACAGTCTTGTTTTGACCATTAGATAAAATCATGAGCAATATGTGAATACTATCCAGCTAATTTTGTTATGTGTTCAGGTTTGTGTCAGCGACTTGTATTCTATCAAATACTAACTGCACAAAACCCAGGCTTCGTCTCGTATTAATCCTGTTGTATGACAGGCGGTCTCGTTGTGAGTAGTGTACTGCGCACGAGTAATATATTAACCACAGGCGACAGTCAGAAACAAAAGGGCAAGCTCCGAACGCCGGGAAGACGATAAACAAGAATAGACTATCGGAAAAATGTGTACGCGCTACGACAGAATTTCCACCAAAGCAAATGGCAACGATGTATGTGAACGTATGTCTGACTTGCAAATGAGTGCACGCGTCGATGGATTATTTTTACACGACCTATACAGGAGTTTGCAGAATAAATGGATCCTCAGGACAAGCGTCTTTTGCGGTCACAACAATGCTACATCTGAACTCTGCCACCCAAGAAGAACATTTTTCACGAGGTTTCAAATGTACTCAGTACTCATGTGATATTCTTTGTGACCATGGTGAATAAATAAGCAATGTGGTACATAGTTATGTAGTATTTGTTGAGCGGCATCTTCAGTAAACTAAGGCTTAATAAAATATCCCATTTGAATATTACTATAATGTTGTATGCTTTATAGCATCACTTGCGATGTTAATCAGTGAAATACTTCTATAAACTGTATAAAGAATGATATTGAAATGAATATAAAAAAATTGTTTCGTTGCGTGAATTTGCTAATGAACGAGGCACAGTCTCTCTCAACAGTGCACACTACTATCCCGGTACATCAGATGGTCTACATATGAGTTTTCAAAAAAGCAAGTTTTCTGAGTCAGTTTTTTTATCGCGGTTTGAAAATATAACATTAGCTTGATTCGTACTAATCTGTGCGTGGCGTAAACTAGCTGATGGGGGAGGCTGAAACTCGTTGCAGAAGCAGCTATCGTTGCTAACATAAAACTACAAGCCTCTTAATTTGCGAGCCATATAGAAGAAAATGTACGTTAACCACTAATGTTTTTGTTGGAGTGAATTACGTTTTGTAGAACATAAGCACTTTTGACGAACAAAACTAATTACTGCGTTGCATCAACAATGACATTCTAAACAGTTACATTCCGACGGAAGTAAATCCGAAGTTAGTTCTCATCTAAATCAACCGTTGATTAGTAACGCTACAATCCGATTTATAACGGTGTAAGTAACAGGAAGTAACTGAGATCTGCGGCTGTAAATACATTATGGAAGAATTATTAAGTAAAATCAGTACTTAGATGAACACACGTAAGTATTATTCATTAAGGAATTTAACAAAATTGATCCAGTGCATTTTAATAACCACTGGTGAACACATCATTTTTACATCAGCATTATGTATTGACGAAATGTTCAAACCATTTTCTGAACCTCGTAACCACTGATCTGTCTTCTAGCATGGAGGATATCAAATTAGAATGTGACTTCTGTGCACTTTGCTTCTTACTGCAAACCCTCAGTAGTAAAAATATGGTTTTCCCACTTTATCTTACATGTTGATCGCCTGCTAGATATTAGTAAGTAAACTCTGGTAATCCAAGGTCACCGGTCGTGGTGAAGGATATTACATGTTCGTTTCCTATAGAGTCTAATTTTGCTGGAGGTATCTCATTCAATTCACGTTCAACGACGATGCTAACGATTGGTCGAGCACTCTATGTTCTACAAGCTCGGTTTTTAAGCATCGTCAAAGTGTGAATATCTTTGTTAGTTATTTGTACGAGGGGTTCCTCACAAAACTACAAAAGTTCATGGAGTAATGTTCAATTTTCTAACATTCGAAAAGGAATTTACTGGAATCAAACCAAACATTGTGTGTCTTATAAACCTATTAACAATGTCCTCTGAAAGTGTGTAGTTCAATTAATTTTCATCGTCACGAAACTGTACATTGTTTTATATTATTGTACATTATTATCACATACACACTACAGTGAAGCTTCCAAATATGACCAAATATTTGTTCTATTTTCGTGCATCTGTTAGCACCATAAGGTCTCTGTTTACTGCGACTTGAAGACAACCATCCAAATTAGGTAACTTTCTACACAAATGAGGAGCTGTATTTGATTATGACGTGTTGTAACCTATTACTTCGATTTCAATTTGGTTAAAATTTCTGGGTGCGTTAGTTTCGTTTTGCCTGATAGCAACTTGAGACTTACAGTTTTATAGTTTGTTGTTTTAGTAACTAATTCCTAACATAAAATACGATGGTTAAGGATGAAATTGTTCTCCGATTCTATCATTGTTCAGTTGGCAGATAAGATTTTGAGCTGCTAGTGTTACTGATGTGAACTACAGGATACTCAGTAATGTGAACTAAAGACAGCTCACGGTTACTTCCGGATTTCCTCATCAAACAAGCGTTTAAACCAAACCCTTCCCGACAGGTTCAGTAGATCACAGTCTCTCTTCCACTAAAGTTGTCTGGTAGTACCATTCTTCAACCTAGTTGGAAGTTTTAGTTTGGTTTGAGCTGTTTGAAGGTCAAGGTTAAAACAATGAAATCAAACTAAGCAAACATAGCCTATCACATTTCATAACTGAATGTAATTAACCAGAATCATTACGCAGGTTGCCCTAAGGTATTTAACGAGACAAAGGTGAAAATCACGGCAATGACGATAAAGATCAGCGGTACATTGACGAACACAGCCACCTACGAGACCAAGAATCAAACAGTGATGAACTCTGGTGACAACGAGACTTAGTTCTGACACTTTAGTTTTGAAAGCATTATGTTGGACAGAAGAGAGAAAACTACAATCCATTTATAGAGGGCTTCTGTGTACTTCTACATAACTTCGTAATTTCGGTAGTGCAATGAGGTGTGGTCTTAAAAAATAATTGGAGTTTATTGAGGCTCGTTTTCGAAACCCTTCCAAATAAAAGCTTTCCGTTGAGTGTTTTTCTTAATTGTGACGCATAAATTTAGGGAGAAAAGTTATGGCGTTTGTAGTCAATTCATAATACCTAACTGCGTTTTCAGAATCTGATAATCGTGTCTAACGATTTTCAATCCAAACGCTATTCAGCGAAACACCCACACTTATTTTGAACTTGAGATGAATATGTTGGCCAACCACGATTACTGGAAGTCGACGATCACGTTATAAATGTTTCTGCTTCAAGCAGATTAACAAGTAGCTGCTGTGCATGCATGCATTGAAAAGTGTGTTGAAACTGATAGCCAGATTTCTATACATGTTACACAGCCTAGTCACGGACTACTTATTAATACAAAATACCAGTCAAAAGTGTTAGCTACAATGGTTTCATATTAGTTCGTAAACATCAAAAGTATATTGTGTCCATACATCTGACGTTTGAATTCATATTTTCTATCGACATTCTGCTAAGTAAGTATTAGATCTTTTTTTCATTGTCGCCCGCCGATACGTTGAAAACAATCACATTTTCGTGTGAAAACACGTTAAGCTGAAAGTATTCTCGTGCACTCTGACGAACAAAATATTTTTACACCGTTTATGTTTCGATATTCTACCGAAAATAGCTCGTCTACAAATCGTTACACAACATTGTTTACCAGTTGGCTGAAACCGATTGAAACCGATTTGCTGCCTGTAATAGAGCAAAATTCATGTACGCCGTTACCGTTTTGCTAATTTGTTTGTTTTAAACAGGGTTTTCCCTTGTTAAATTGATTTACATTTCAGACATAATAGCAAAATTGGTTTCATTTTAAAATAAACTTGTATTTTACCCATCAAGACGAAGGTTATCTATCTAAGGTTTTGGTAGATTTTTCGTTAGGAACAAATAACAGAATATCTTTACGTTTTGTGAAATTACAGAAGGTAGATTTAGATGAACGCTAACGGGTAAACATTGTATGATATTTCAAGTGGTGGAGAAACAACGATGGCCAAAATAGTTACAGGCTTGAGAGAAAACTTGAATGTTGAATTTCAAGCATTTCGATCATTTTCATAATTATGTTTCTGAACGTTCATCGGCTAAGTTACCTTTGGTTGAGAGAAGAAGTTTGTTTTTGGATAGAAGCTTTCGTATGTAGCCAGCGGATTGAATGTGCTATAAATTATGTCGAGCCCAACTTTAGGTAAGTGGACGGATAGTATAGCGAACATCTCATGTGCTCGCTTATTTAACTAATTATGGTTGTCAGCAAACACAGTACATCACGATGCTTTTTTGTTTCAAAACAATTTATAATTTCTTTTCCGATATGCAATTTTATGTCACTTACTAACAGGGGAGCACACATTCTTTCATGTTGACTATTAAGCAGCATGACCTATCGTTGTAAATTATTATCCAAGAGGAACAGGCGGTAAAATTGAGATCTGTTAACATTAGGAATCATTCCTTTATTGGTATCGCCATCGCAGTGAAAGGCCTAATTTAACTGATAGTTGAATAGCGCAAACGAAACGTTTCTGTCAAATTGGTTTGTAGGCAATATTTTATAAAAGTTGCTTTAATAGCTCATGCTGGTAGTTCACAATATTTTCGAGGGCTGGTGGTAAAATTTGAAGTACCTCGTACGGCTAAAACCAGCATGTATTTCTGAAAACATTTTTGCTTACTGTTGCAAACAACAAAAATGTGAATACTGTTGGCTTGTAGTGATGCAGCTGGAGGCATTAGTGGATGACTAAGCTAGTGATTAAAGTCAACATTTAACAGATTGAACGTGGATAATTACTGGTATGATGCATTAGCACTAGTTGTGAGAAGTAAACAAGCGGTTCAGTTGTGAGATTTAGTCAGTTAGCCAACCGAGGTCAAGTAAAAGGAAAAACTGCGAACAGATTGGTGCAATCCAATTCTCACGGTCTCAGTAAACGGCGTTATGTCGCCGCTAAAAACAAATGTTAATCGGTAGCTGAAAACCGAGGGCAACTTGTCATATGAGACGGTGAGCTGCCCATTAACTAAGACACTGAACGGATGGTTACTAATGTTTTCTGTGTGAAGATGCTTTGATTCAAACAGCACATAAGGCACGGCCATACTATAGACTAAGGTGTTCCACACTGAGGTAACTGAGCTTAAGTGTGAAAGCATTATACTTCTAGCATGAACCTCCGACGAAAGTAATAAAGTGTAACAGCGTTTCCGCTGCTAGTCCACCTCCGGCGGAAACCCAGAGCTCGCAACTGGGTCTATGGTAACTTGGTGCATTTGAAATACTAAGTTTACTTGGTCTCTTTGGTCAAAATAGAAAGGACATATGTTGCGAGGGGTGGACATTCCAATTTACTTTCATCGGTTGCTATAGCAAAACCAGCAAATTTTATAAAGACTTCACATAGTAAAATGAGTAAACGAACTATCCGCCTGGTTTTACCACTTCGACCGCTGATGATGTAATTCATTCCATAGCAGTGACACTGATTGCTTCATATTGAACACCACCCACACTTGATGGCACCTTTCGCATTCAGATGAGCGTTCCGATAAGTCCACTTCGAAAGGAAGCACTGGACTCGAGTTTTGCTCTCATTACAGCACACCAGTAATACATACCGTTGCCGGGGTCGGGGTTTGCACTCTGACCCTTGTGCTTGTAAGACTAGTGCGTTAACCACAACACTAGCAACTTCACAATAGGTATGACCGGATAGTCAAATCCAAACGCTCAACCACAACCTTGCATGAATAGTGTTCAGCTTGCCCGATCATTTCGATAAGTGAATAAACAGAATCATCCTGTTCAACTCAGTCGGTAACACAGTGGTCAGAACTTCTCAGTTAGGTTGAAGTTACTGCCTTCATTGAACCAATGTGGCATAGTTTGAATGTTTAATAGAAGTTTCAGGATTTAGATTGCATCAAGTTGAACACCACCCACGCTCGGTTGCAGCCTTAGAATTCGGATAATTCTTTCGACTAATCCACCTCCTAGGTATGTGTTATTGACGTGCGTTAGCAACACTTGAGTCTGGTGCTTTCTCTCGAAATGATTGGTTGATTGATTTTGTCGGCGCTTTCTGTGCACTTGAAAACTTTCGGTGTCTGAGCAATACTCTCTCACTAACAGGTAGCAGATTTGGATTGCGGTTAAACAACATTATCTCGAACGATTTGACAGGATCAAACAGGCAACCCGGTGTTAAGATCTTGGGCTGTCAAGTAAGCCGATTTTTTATAGCTTGTTACAGTTAGCAGGTCATGTTCCACATTGCAGTTGGTTACCACTTGGGATTGTGCTCCGCACAGCGTTGATGCAAAAACCGATCTGCTCTGCCTCTGTGGATGTGATTGCGACTGCAATTGAACTGGCGCATTACAGGCTGGTTAGTTTTGTGTGTCATCACTATGGCGAGCCACACACCTTGTACCTGAAGGAACGGGCAGTTGGGCGGCGAGATAAGTGCGTTGGAAGGTTGACCTCAGTTTCTGTTTCGTGGTCTTGGTCAAATGGTCATCCTTGAATAAGATCTGCAAACATGTTTTTTCTACACTGCAGCTTGCCACTTTCGGCTCTTTCTTAGTGTGCATGTTCACCAACTTTACTGGGTAACCATTGTCTACCAGCTTATTTGCGATGGGTCCGTCCTTTTCCATCGGTCGATCTGCTGTGCCTACATTTCTTGATCTGTGAAACGATGTTCTCAACTATCCCCGTTTATTAGCACTAGGTGTGAGATTATGGAGCTGCAAGTATTGCTCACTCCATGATGTCCTGGAACAAATAGATAATTGGAATGTTTCGTTTTGATATCTAGTGATGACTATCTTAAAATGGCAACTAACTGTTAGCTTTCACCCCAGGTTTTCAAATCAATAATTGAACGTTGACAGGGACGGTTTTTGTTTTGACCTCAGCATTTACAGTTATTTGGTCATATCCCTTTCTGTACAAAGTACTGAATCAAATAACCAAATGACGACGAATTCAGCAGTGAGTAACATACAATATTAGCCACTTATGGTTAATTAATTGGAGTTATGCAAACTGCGCATATAGCCTTGATGAGATCAACATGTCACTAATAACCACATATGGTATAGCGGCGCCGATCAGTTTAGTAATACAAGTCACTAGCAACTTAGGAAGTTGCGCTTTAATCAGCTTTGGAAACTGTCTCATTTTAGTCAAATACTCAGGGAGATATCAGCAGGAAAGTGCCTAAGGGGGGTATGAATTCATCGGGGTCCATAATGTTATTTCTCAAGCTCAGAGTCAGGAGAGGTGGTGCAAAGAACTGGTTCATTTACATCGCTACTGTATGTGATTGATTAGCTCTGCTGCGGTAAGGTTTTTGATAAAGTGTAGAATACTATTTTCTTTTACGCTTTTTCACATGGCTCGAGTATGATAGTCCTAATCAATGGGAAACGGTCCGGCTGGCCATTTTTTGCAATGTACCGTTAAAACACTATTGTTGAAGGCAACGATTTTGTTGAACATAATTTCAGTGCCCTACATTATGGACGAGACTATGGGCTACATTTCTGTCGACGTAGCACAGGACCCTTCAGGGTGATATGCACTGTTTAATACACGTTGCTTTCTGGTGATCAGAATGTTTGGAGGTCGAGAATCTGTCTTTTCATATTAGCGTATGAAAACTTGAACATTTTTTAATGATCGAAGCATTACATTGTATGAACTGACACATCGACACAGTTCAATTGGGAACAAATATCATTTAGTTTGATTTGAAAAAAATCGTTTTTTCTTTTGTTTGACCCGCTTTTCGGTTTTTAAATTCCATATGAAGTTATGGGCTCTTACTTGATTCACTTAGAGAACCACTGCGTTATCATACGTGCTTTTAAGTAAGTTTGAATTCGACTACGGCAATTAACGTTGACAAGATTGAAGCATCATTTTTGCTTTGTTTAAATTCATTACCAGTGCCATCATTCAAGACAGGTACGTCTATATACATCCGACGTGCGTATTATTCATGGGTGTTCCAGGTTTCAAGCACCGAGTTGGTAGGTATCTCTTTCAGCGTAGTTGCAGTAAGAGCTGCGAAACCCCCTTGAGAGAAAATGTCAGCAAATGTCACATGCTGACTTATCGTTAGAAACAGCGCATACCAAAGTTTGATTGTGCCTTTGTTATGGCCAAATGGTTGGCGTTTGTGAAATAACCAAGACCTGTTACTGCCAAGTTAGGTATTGTGCCGCCTAAAACACTTTTGCGTACGGGTCGAAGTTCTGTGTTAGTGAACTTTAAATCCAATCTCTCACATTTTCCAATGAATTCCTTTCACCAATCAATGTGTGCGAATAGAAATTTTTCTCATCATGAATTTTAGCCAGTTTGAAGAAAGCATGATAAAACAGGGCGTGAGCTTACACAATTATCGTCGCACCATTGTGAGTTTATGCGATATGGATGCCAATTTGTATATCAATATAGACACCTAAAAAGAGCAACCATAGGAAAGAAAATTATCAATTTTCCAATCACCGTTATTTTAACGACAACAACAATCTTGCTAATGTCCGTCTGGATGTATAGCACTAAGCTAAACTTCTGACCAGCCACAATCTTATTGAAGGCATAGTGTTTGGATTCCTAGCCCCAAACGCAGAAGACGAAATGCATTTTCCCGGACCCTATTGGTATTTGTCGCACCACCGATATACACAGTAGATAGTGCTGATTCTTTCTGCACAACTGGCTCCATACGTTTGCATAGGCAACCGTTTATCACAACGAAAACCGGGTTTTTGAATTTCAACATCACCTACGTTTTTTGTGGCACCGAGCAATGTATCACATCTGTGATTAACGCACACCTTCTGATATTGGTTCATTAAATACACGAAGTCACTGACTATTGAGAACAAACTAGACACTAGATGCTGAGTGGAACGTTTGAGTGTGGTCCGCTGTCGACTGCATTACTTGAAAACTGTATAAAAATAGTTACCTTGAATTCAACATAACGCAGATTACGGAATGTGACATTTTATAACTGAAAACAGTGTGATTGTGTACACATAGGTTCAGTGGTTCAGAAGTGTCACCAAAATAGAAAAGTTTATTTGGAAAATCAACTTAGGCATACACTTCGGTTAACAAAATGTTTCAAGCTATAACAGGCTTTCGGCGGAAACCTAACTTTGTTTTAATTCTTTTAGATACCTACGTCACCCAATGCAATTCGGAGTTAGTTTAGTAAAAGGGTAGGCAAAACTTTCAAATAGCAGTTTGTCAACGTGATGACCTTCATCAGAAGGTCCACTTTAGGTGCATAGATGAGACCCAACTGTAAAAAGTCAGGGCTTCGGCTGAATTCGGACAAGCGACAGAAACACCATACCTCTATGCAACAAGCGCTCTACCAGCTGGCTTACATGTTTGTAGACCAGTTTGGTGAACAGAATACACATGAGTCTGGAACTTCACATTTTCTCTGACTGTGCAATTGGTGTATAGTTGTAAATAAATCCTCTTCTAAATCCTAAACAATTCCTTACTTTAAAATAAATAGAACACTTCTTACAATGAATATCGTCAAATTCACAGAGCGGCCTCTTTAGTGGTTGCTATTTTTAGGATTTCACTATTCAGTGTACTTTTAGCGTAATCATGTCGCAGGTCTTTTGCTTGTGGTTACGTTTGTTGCTAAATGCGGATTTCTTAAATTGTTACTGATTCCACCATCATCTAGCCTCTGTGTTCATGGTTTGTGCACAGTTCCTCTTAACTCCGACGGTGGCTGCACTGAAATAAACACTGATACATGACAAAATTATTTACAAAAAGGATTCTTTTAAGCCGGCACATCAGAAGGCAAAAATCACGAACAATACAGATAGATCAAGTTCGATATCAGACTTGAACTTAATTAGAGCTCAAATTCTGCCAGATATTAGACTGACTGTCCTGTGAATATTGATTATAGCTAGAAAATCATAATAACCGCAAAGTAATGTGCTTGCAACTTTCTGTGTATTCTATTTTAAGACAAATTTTATCGAACAATATGATGTAAACATCATACATCTGAAGTTCATATTCGATTCATGAGTCTCCCTGGATTGGTTTTCACGTGACCTGCTCCCGTTACACAAAAATTTAAAAGGCAATTAAAAACAAAACTTCATATTAAGATATTACTGCGAATATCGAATGATTTAAGACATCCGAATGTGAGCTTATCTGTCGCGCATCACATTGTCAGTTTTGATATTCTGCATTTGTTACGTTACAATATTTTTTAACACTAATTCCACTGACACCAGTGATTTGAGGGCATCTTTTGTACATACCCTTTAAAACATTCTGGTTTTATTGTTTTGTGCACAACACTCTGGAAACTGCCGCCTTCTCAAATCACATTTATTGTGAGCGAGGCTGACGACATTTGTTGCTGTGTTGCATATATATATAATGGTAGTCGTTGAATAATTCTCTTACTGTTATGGTTAAACCTACCAACTCAGGTAATATGTAATTTTACTGCACTAGCGAAGCATACGGTGGCTTACAATAAACTGTATAAAACCTGCGACAAAGCTGCAGGTCCATATCATTATTTTGTAACTTCTTTCATATTAGTACGCAATCAACGCGTAGTATGTGCGGAAAACAAATGAAAACTAACGGAAATCAGTCTATTCCCCTCTGCTGTTACCAAAGCTGGCAGAACAAATGCCAAGATGCTGGTCGAATAACGAAAATTTCAAGTGGATTGGGCCGGTAATGCAGTTCTGCAATCCTAAAGATGACCACAGGATGATGCAACTTCTGTCCTCCTTGCATAACATGCTCGAGTGATTAGATGAGCCAAACTATTGCATCAACTAGAAAGCAACGAGGAACTGAAGGATGACTGCCTAATTTTATCGCGAATATATTACGTTCACAGGGCGTAGTTCACCATTCTAAAGGATTGCAGGAATAGAACTTGGCACACAGCCTTTCAGTAACAGTTATTTGGTAATCACGAATAATACGTGTTACGTACAAGTTAACTAATATGATGTCAAATAGAGTAGGGGCTGTATAATCTTGTTCTGGGTTGTAAATATACCAGAATAAGAAAGACTGAATCCCAACCAAAATCTGAAATACAGCACCGTTCGTTTTTGGTCAAATTGTCTTCAACTCCAATAGTTGTTCTCCAACAGCTGTATCGGAACACAGAAAACTACTGCTTATATGTAGCAGTTCTTGTCCCTAGATTGAGTAAAAATGCGAACAGTTTGCAAAGGGAAATAATGAAACAATGACAAATTCTGGACGACAGCAATAAAAAAATATTTGGCGAAAAAATCTGTAAAACGGTCAAAGGGGACAGTAGAATGTAGCCAGGCCATCAGCGAATCAATGTCCCTCCATTTAGGTAAACGTGTGACTGTTGGCGTAAAACTACCTATTTTGTAAGCCAGTACGTGTGTTTATTGTCTCTGGGCTGTCAGTTCAAACGTCAGATTCAACAAGTCCACATTTTTAGTCACTGCACAAATTTGTGGTCTATCTCATTATTTTTTCCTACTGATAATTCCTCTACGTTCCAAACTCAGCGTCTGTTTTTGCAGGTTCCAACACCTGGGATTGATTCCAGCGTCTTTTATGCACGAACGACCAGCCGTTTTGTAGAAAGGATAGCAACGCTCAGATGATGGTAGATTAATATTCCATGTCATGCGTTTGTTATTAAATACTTCTCATTGATTGATGTCAAGAAGACACACGTACGATGCGTCAAAAAGTTCATAGTTAATACCTTCCATGCTGAACTGTTTGAAAAAGTATAGGCAGTCTGTCACCACGATGGTTCACAAGTTTGGTGAATCTGTTTCTAGGTCTTTTTTCATGTTGTTGCCTTTTCCGTGACTGTTTTGCCGAATAAAGACCAAGTAAAACTCAAAAATATTTGACACAGTGAAAAGTCGTTAGATAGGGGATTGAAATAATTGTGATTTTCACAATCTGCTGTTTCAACCAGCGTGACATGAGTTTGTTTTCTGTACATTTGTGCCATTGCTGTCATCGTCAGCAACAATGCATGCACACAAAGGTGTCAACATCAGTTTGAGTGTTAACGTGCAGACCACGTTGTGTAATATCATGACAGAAATGGAAGGAATACTATATGTGTTCAGAACAGTCCGTTCATCGTGGTACTGTTGTCTGTCATAAACAGTTTTTGTACATTTACGGTTAAACTGGTTCACATTTTTCGCAATGTTTGCATCCACTAAGCAGATTTCCCGAACGTTCAGTCAGTGAATCTACAAGCTGAACCTGCGAAACGTTCAAAATGACTGTCAAATAGTTCAACTGATTCTGCATTAAACGAAGGTTGATTTATGGAAAAATTATGATGCGGATTTCGGCAGATAGATTCCACATAAGAAACATGTTAAGATTCGATGAAATAATTTTAGAGCAATTAACCTAATTGCATTAAAAACGTTTGGCATAGAATTGACATCAATTGTTTGCCATTTTTCAATTCAACTATACCACTGCAGCTAGAACTCATGATTATTTTCCGGTAAAAGGAGGAATCCGTGAAAATCGAGGTTGGTTAACTAGGAGGCTCAGATAATTTTGTATTTACAACTGCTTCTGGCAGAAAAAAGCAGCACACGAGAAAATGAACCCAAGACTTTCTAGTCCTTTAGCGCCGGAAAACTTGTTAGAACACATGAGAGTAACGGTGTGGCGAACAACTGCATTCCGTATTTGATTTGTAAGCTAGCGCAGTACTAGGGGTTTCATTAGATAGTGTCATTAGACAAACCAAAAATCTAATGGGAAGCTGCTAACAAGAGACAGTACAGGCGATTTCTAGACTGCACATATTTGGTTGAACCTGAATCGGGCGTTCACTGTTAGTTGTGTCACATGACCAGATTCAAATGTTTACATAGATATGATTGAGCGGTGGCCACGGAATTTGCAGGAACTGAAGAATTCTCTTTTGAGAGCACAGATTAGATTAACGTATCGTGAGTGCAATCGATTCGACGCTGACGGACTGTTTAAGTTGAGTGATAACAGCGGGAATGCGTTGCGACGTCCGTTTGATAGTTGATGTCGTTAAGATGTGCAACAATGATGCTAGTGAATAGTTCACGACAATCCAGTCTGTTCCTTAGTCCTTTTTGACAAGTGCCTAGTTGTACGACCAGCGTATTCTGCAGCACAACAACAGCTTGAAAATTAACATATGAACACTGGTTGATCGTACACTGACATCTTGTCTTCTAGGCTCATTGTTAACATTGGCATTTTTGTGAGCCAGCTTCTTAAAGTTGCCCCAAGAATGGCACGTCTAAATGACCCGTAGATGCGCCGGTTTATGTGATCTGCTAGAATATCTCCTTCAACCGGAATTTTTAAAGACACCGCATTCTTTCCATCTATGAGCATTACTTCATGTGAAATTTTAGTCTTCATATTTGAAGCCTTAAATTGTTTTGGCTGGTCGTTTTTTCTCAGTGGGTACACTGAAGAGGTAGGTATATTGTAAACCACAACGGATAGGTCAGTACACCAACCCAGACGGTTTTTTATCCTTTAGCCAATTAATCTAACGAAACATTTGAGGAAATCGAGCTCGATGTTTGGCAACTAGGTTAATAAGTTTTTGTTCGGATGATTATTCAACTTCTATTGAGAGTATACTGTTGTCCGAAACAGTTGAAAACGTCAGATAAGTCGATAAACATTTTGGCCAAGCAAATACCCACATCGTTATTTCTGATTTCACGGTACTCTGCGGTACGTAATGAAATTGGTAAGAACACTTAGTAAATCTTTTCGTTTTACTTTAAGGCCACTGATTAATGAGGTAGAATTGAACAAGTTTAAGATGTTAGAAGCATGATGGGCAATTGGCGGAATAACTTGTATTTTTTCTCCTCACTTCCTTGTTATTTTTCAACTCCATGATGTGGGAATCAGTGTTATCATCTGTTGACCATCAGTCATAATTATCTCTCAGTTTTTGCATTTTGACTCGTGAGTCGTTTAGACGAACTGCAGGTAATGTTGTCCTAAAAACAACCTTGTCAGAACACATTTTCCGTTAAATGTTGGTCACGAACTAATCAGCAAAATATATTTTTCCCAGTAAATTCTCGTTTCAAAAGCAGTACGCTATATCAACTGTATTTAAGACGTTGGTCTGGCCTGGATCGTTTGTTCTAGCAAAACCGATAGTTAGACTTAACACAGGTGGCTTGTTGATCGTCCACTGTGAACCTATGTCTAAACTGCTGAAATGCAACCTATCCGATTGAAAGCTATAGGTCATACATTTCCTTGATTATAAGTAGTGTGGTACTTGTAATCGTTTAAATAATATCCGACTGTAAATGTTCTAGGTTTTGGTTGGATTTCAGCCATCGACAGAAACTCAAATGTTACGAGGGACTTGGTGATTCATGGTAAAACACGCAATTAAAATAATTCCTTCTAAATTACAAGTTCGTCAGGCTATATTAAGAAGCATTTCCCACAATGCGATCTTTGTTTCCCTAAACTGACTTTTAAAATCTTTCCATAGTCCTTTATGGTCCGCATGAAATCACACGCGAAGAATGCATTCCAAATGTATTCTCCAATTTGAGCTTGAGAATTAGTGATGTACTGATTGCCTAGAAAAAACCCACCGAAATTCTGGTACCCGGTAGCGAATTTTATATTCATCCTTTAGGGTTGCGATTACAGCTGCACAATTTTAATCAAAATGTATGAAGTTTTCACTGTGATTACTTAGAAGGATTACAAATTCTCCGGGTTTTTCACCTATTTCAATATACTATTTGAATATGTAAACCACTTTCGTATTATGCTTTTCTCGTCTTTACTAGATTATTTCTGAAAGATAGTCTTAGACGATGACGTCACCAGAGTTTGTTTACCAGCGTGACCGGAAATCTTCTTAAGATTGTCCCCCCTTCCTACCGTTTTCTTAAAGTACATTGAACATTTTGAGAAGTTAGCTTTGTGTCCACATTCATATCTACTCACGATTATTCTGGTTTACGTTGATCGATACCGTTATCACTTCAAACTCAGTTGTAATGAATTTTCAAATTTTTAAAAATTTGTAATCAAAGTAATGTTTCTTGTCACTCCGTAATTATTACATTCGATCAAAAACGGGAGTACAACTTGACTGTTTTCAACCACGCACAAGAATATGCTTCACCTAGGGTGAGTGAGTTCAAGCTAATACAAATATCAGCGTTTCTACCACACTAGGTAGTATGAATCCTGTTTTCTTTTACTTCTGGTGAACTATTCATATTCCATACCTAAGGTATATGATCTTAACAAATTTGACTCTAACTTTTTTCGATTAATCAGGATTCAGCACCAACTGGAGTAAGGTTAATTGATACTCAAGTCGTCAAGGGTCCCAATGGATTTGGTCTAACACTGGCCGAACTTATCACTTTTATACCGAGTCGAATGGTAGGACTGAACTTCTTTCCATGCTTCAGCCCAGACAAGGTCGGATTTTATCAACGCCTGTTACAGATTCGCAACATCAGTGATGCACATGTTACTACTATGTATGCTGTTCAACCACAAACACCTTCATCGACTTCAGTACGTCCCGGCGACATTTTGCTGGCTGTTGGTGGTCATCGGTTAGCCGGTTGTTCTCCGGAGTATGCTGTGCGTATATTGGCTGCGGTACCTGTTGGTGGAATCGTGCCAGTTACTCTGCTCAGGGGAATTCCATTGGCTCCTGTGAACATCACACAAGACCAACAAGATTTACCTGTAAAGTTTGGTGATTGCGTTCTACAGCCAGTCAAACAGGTGGTCGTTCCTCAATCAGTCTTGTCCCAGAACACTTGCAACAGTTGTGACCAATATGCCGGACAAACCAAGGTATGTTTATCTACTGAAATGATTCCCTAAGGCCTATGCAGCTACTGATTTTTTTCAGTGGGGGCATGATGATGAAGGTGAGCGTCAACTTTGAACCTGTTTAGGAAAATCGTCGCAGCAGCCTAATATTTTCAGTTGGAGCAAAATCACCTGCAGTCGCCACCTTTATTAGATATTCACCCAAGAAATACTCACTACATACTGCACAACCATAAGTTGTTTCCGAGCTATCAGTTAAAATTGCATAATTAGACAATAAATTCTGAAATGAGGGAAAAAGATCGGCGATGCGCCACCTCTTTTGGTTCTCAAAAGTTGAACATTTCGCTGCGTCCTAATGCCGGAATTAGAAAGGATTTTTGCGGCTAAGTAGTTTACATACAATAGTTAACAGACTAACGGTAGGACAGCTGAACATTTATCTGGCAGGTTTCAAGTACACTTGGTGAGCACAAAACGCAACCTGACAAATTTTGTATCAATCCTCTGATTCATGCCCTCTTCCACATGCCGTGGATGGCCGGTTGTAGCAGCTTTTAAATTTGGTTAAGAACAGGACGAGTACTACAAATAGGCAGATCGATCTGCAAAAAACTCGTTCTTTTCAAAATGTAAGGCAGTATTGCCAAGGGGATAATTAAATAGTGTAGTTTCAAATGATTACATCTTAATTGTGTCTCTACACAGTGCGGTGGAATGTGAGTAGCTACCGTGGGTATTTATCAAAACGGATCGTTCTGAATATTTCAAATTGATTTATGGGTAACCGGCGATATTTTTCACTGCGGTGTGGTTATTTTTCTCAAAACGGGAACAGTATATATTGCTCAATTTAGATTAACTGTCTGCAATTATTTATGAGCAAAACATACATGTCTAGCACGGATGTTTGGCCATTATTAAGGGACTTTCGGGGTGATACACAACGAATAACAGAAGATGAAACATTTCAGAATTTAGGACACGAAAGTAACAGAAATAGAATAATAGAAGTCGGCAATTTAAAACAGTGTGTAGCTTTGAATCCATGCATACCGTTGCAATCTATCGTAGAAAATCTTTCAGGTAGGCGGGATTACTTTCTTAGAATTGTCGTAAACTGGCAGGTAAAAGATCTTTTGATTCAATCCAGCTGTAGAAGAAGAATACAAATTCACATGAAGTAACTTCAAGAAAGCTTGCGTTTTTCGTGTTTGCACTGGTTTCAACTGCTATTTGAATAGATTTTACTAAGTAGCGTACAAGATTTGGTTCAACTGATCGTGGTTCTTGACTGCGCAAACATTTGGCTTAACAATTTGAGTATTATTATCTACATGCTTTGCAGAATTTCAGTAAGTATTTTTCCCATGCGCCTCTTAGTTCTCGTGAGATAAGAGTTATTAACTTGCTTGACTATGGCGTTAAGTAAATCGAAACTTTCAGATGTTACACTCAGTATGACGGTTTGTTTCGTTATGTTTGACATATAGATCTTCATGTGTGATAAGCCGAATGAACTTTCTGGTGTTCACGCAAAAACTAGAATGGGTTCTAGGATAGAAAATCAACTGGAATTGACCACATGGACTTTAGTAATTGGCCAGTGACCAAGAAAAATAGAAAAAAAATTAGGGGGATGTAAATACACGATTGGTTAACTTTAATACAACTGTGTTGCCGCGGATTAGTAACCTCAGTTTTGCCGGAATTTTAAAGTGAGACGGTCGTCTTTCTCTGTACCGGGAACCAACTGTCGCAGCTGGACTTCGTCTCACAATCAAAACTTACTGATGTACGCATACCATGTACATCATCGTAACCCATCAGGCAAATTGGATCAGAGGATGCAGTTGTCGGTAATTTCATGATCACAAAAGAAACCAGGGGGAACGACGAGATAATTTTTCGGAGATGAAATATGACTGAACATAACAACAGGTGAGAAATAACTAATTCAGAGACGCAAATGGAAACGGGACTCTCAACAACAGCAGACTAAGAAACCACTGAAAAGATGTAAGTTTTCTGCGCCAAGGAGAATAAGCCGTTAGAATAAATAATCAAAGAAAAGGTCTTGTTAACACCAGGGTTAATAAAACAAGGTTTTTCCATTAAAGACCATGAGCATTTCACTACACATCATTATGACAAACATGCAGAAAACAGCAAAATGTGATGAGGCAGTCAGGTAGATTCAAGGTTTCATTTCAGCTGATGAAGGTAGAATCGTACATTTGAACCTCCTTTGTTTTTAGGAATACTTGGATCCGTGACTTGGTTGCTCGTTAAATTATGTTATCCGGGAAATATTATGTTGATTTTCGAACTGTTAAATCACTTCTTTAAGAATGCGTAGAGGCCATGCAAGAAAGTGACCTTCGACAGAATTTTCTTCTCAGTATACAGGCTTGAAACACCGAGGTTACTTCTGCAGTCAGCCTGGCTGGTAAAGTATAAATAACAATCAACCCGAAAAAGAAGATGTCGTGTTTTTTAATTTGGCACCGAAAGACTTTTGTAATTCTGCGGCTGTTAAAGTGTTGTAAATACGGATAACTGTTATTGAATCAACGGTTAATCAACCATACTGGCTTTGATAAAGCGGAGCGATGTCCAGCTTTGGAACTCTCAAGACACAACATTGGAGAGAAACCGCTTAGATTCCTTCAGGCGTAAACTGCAACAAAACATCCAGGATTAACAAGTTTCTGTTGATGCTACCCGGAAATTCCCTTCCTAGTTCAGGGATTATGATTGAATATTTGCATTTAAACAAATATCAATCACCTTACTACCGGTTTTGTTCTTGTAAGTTGGCATATATTTGTATGCAATGTCGGTGACTTCGTTCACAGACAAAATCCGGCATGTCTTGGTTCATTGATTTTAAGTTTCTAAGCTTACACTTTTCGATCCCAAACATTGCACCGAAAAACAGAGAGAATCCCTTTACAAAGTGTTCAAAGCAATCAGGACTCATGAGAGTTGGAATACACACTTTGAACTAATTCTCTGTGTTCCGTATAACGCTTTCATCTTCTAATCTATTCTAGCAAACAGTCGTTTGAATTAGCACGTAACATTGCTCCAAACAAACAAAAGACAGTTTGCCGACAACAGGTGACTTACGATAGTCATTAACTATCGTGCGCTCCACGATAAACTTACGCTACAACAACAGGTTGCTATGGTGCCGCAATGCCGAAGCGCTAACCCTGAGTACCGAACGAATGCTATCACGCAATCAACAGTCCAGTAACTGAGCGGCATCACCGATTGTCTAAAAGTGAAATGATTGTCAAATGATCGACCTTTGTGTAATCAGTTCTTCATTTTCCCCGTATCGTGAATGACTGGATTACCAGTTTTGAAAACAGAGAAACATTTGGCAGTCTGAAACATTGATCTGTTGATCGTAGACGAGCTTTATAAACAAACAGGGGTGAACGGTTGTGCGCAAATTTCGAGCAATCCAAAAAATGGATGAAAATGAGAAGCAATTTTTGAAAACGAATTAAATTCAGCACTGGAATTTGAGTTCACTGTTACCAGCTGTCTTCGCGATCCGAATCCCATTCAAACCCGATGTTCTCGTGTGAACACGGTAATGGACTTTGAATCGATCCTCATAATTAATGTGCAAAAATTATATCACCCAATTTCTTGGTGTCAGCGGCAAATATACCATCGTCTACTAAGTGAAAAATATGAGTAGTCTGCAGTTACTTAAAAATGTTTATGTTATTCAAGTGGTGAACGAAGTGGATCCACAAAAATACTGCTAAAATAATGAGGGATTTGACAAATACCATTGGACTTACTTGAGATAGATTATTTTTGGTTGTATGAGTGACAGTTCTGGTCCTCCGTCTTTGTATACTGGACAAACTGTATGTAAAGCAAAACTCCAAATGTTTCGTTTACTCTCAGAAGAATTTTGTTGCTCTTCAGTTCTACAATTTCAAAAAGTAACAGCATATCATCTAACAGGACAATTCCCTGGAACTGTGCGCCGAATCACGCAACGGCTGGCTATATTCATAATGTTAACATTCTATACTGGATGGCCAACAACCCTGATGTTAATTTGATAGAGATTGCAAAAATTTCCTCCTTGCAATGCAGTGGAGTTCAGCGATCGTAATATACTACTGATACCGCGGCTATTCAGTAGCAGGCATATTTCTTGACAACCTACAAGCCACAAGAAGACTGCAAGAAGGATCATCAAGGTGCAGCATCACCCATAACAGTCCCTGCTACTCAGTGGAGCTAAGCACTGACATCTGTGTTAGCCGAGACTATCTGGGGCTGAATACTGCGTGCAAATGAGTGTTTTTGTGTCAGGTTTGGTTTACATGCTTAACCCGTGTATTGCTCTGTCTAATAAATGTAGTTAGATGACCGAATTAAAGGCCGTTTTCAGGCTTAGAATAGAACAGCCTGGGTTTTCACTCACAAGTTTATTTGAGCAAAGACGAACTGAACAAGCTGCACCAGCTGCAATATTGAATAGTCTGGGCATACAAAATGACCACTTATGTCTCTACTGTTAGTTTTCCTGTATTGTTCACGATTCGACCAGTATAAAGACTATCTAAAGAAAGTTCCACCTTTATATTTCAAACAAGCTTTGCTTTCAAACTTCTTAAAATAGTGACGTTATTGGGTTCATGTGTAAAATGTTGCTAGTATATCAGTCGGCCCTGTAACAACTTAACTTGTACTGATTTTCCATTTCGTTTGCGCGGTTGTTGCAAACATTTGACATGTTAGTGTTGATTATTTACTTTGAGTTTGTTATGAATTTGAAATATGAGATATTCGTTGATGTTGAAAATCCAGGTTGATATGTCAGATGCGATTTTATATTGCTATATTCCTCTCAGTCATGTGACTTAACTTTACTTCCTGTGGCAACCGGCATCCAATGTGTGAGAAAATAACATTTTCGTATTGCCCGCACTGCAGAGAAAGTCAGCCGTCAATCTCACTTTATTGATGAAAACTTTAGTTTGGTGTTTTTTGTTTTAACTTCACATTCCTAGGACAAAATTTGTGTTAAATTTTCCCAAGAATAGGACAAAGTTATGCTAAATTCAAGTATCACTTTTTTGGTCGCATACGCATCAATAACGTCACATGTTGGATAAGCTTTTCCGCACTTTTGTGAAATAGTATAAACTGTCATATATTTAAGTAAATTTGTGTTGTGTAATATTTACATTCTATAATACGTAATCCGACATCAGTTTGCCTATGACATTAATGTTCAACCCGACGGAATTCAAGATTTCATTTTTCAGTCAGCACGAAATGATAGGCTCACTTCAGCGTACTAATCAATTGTACTGTGAGTTGTCCCTTTTTCAAACAATTTCGTATCTAGTACAGAACTGTTTGGCTGAATTGTGACAGAATAGTTTGACGCAACATATTCAGTTATTTCAAGAAAATCTCCTGCGGTCAGACCACCTAAAATGTTCAAACAACAATAATCTGTCGTTCATTTTCAGTGTTACCGACAAAATAGTCAAACGATGAAAATGGCAATCAGTTTGGTAAAACAAAACGACGGTTTCGGTTTCTCTCTTCTGAAGATTGGTGGCAAATATTTTGTGACCAAAGTAAGTCTAATACGAAGCAATTACAACTGGAAAAGTTGATTTTATGATTCAACGGAATTGTATACAGATTAATGCGATTGAGTCCAATGCAAACGATGGAGACCGATCTACTCAGTTTCAGTAATTTCAATTCTTTCGTCCAGAGTTTTGATCTGACATGCAAGCTATTTACCTCATTGATCATTCTGAAACGATTAACACTGTAAACTTGCAATCGTGGTACGACTTGTGAGCACTAGAAGCTAACTTTAGTGTTCCGGACTGAATGGTGATAGTTTGTGTTGACATCGACCTCATACACTGTGCCTACTAAGAACGTGGTTGTCTCAAAGAAACATCGTGAAAACTATTCTTTGTAAAATTACGATTACGGGGTTGCGGAAATAAACCATCCGAATAAGCATGGTTGTTATAGTTATGTTTGCTGTGTACAGCACACTGGCAAACTTTCAGTAGATTAAATACTACATTTCCGTGTTTCTCTTTTCACACTATGCCAACTTTCGTGCGGAGTATTCGAGTTTCCAATTGGTCTTCAGTTAGTCCAATGATATTCATGGTTTCAACCTTAATGAGGCGATTAGATTGCACTATTATGTACACACTTCGGATAAAGGAATGGTTACTTTGAATCTGCTTGAGACCATCAGGAGACCTAAACCGTATTCATAGGCCATCGTGGGTGAACTTTTAGAAGCGATGAGTGAAGCACAACAGTGATGAACCAACTCACCTCAAAAACAAATGTAATATACTACAAATTTCGGTTTTAAGAGAAATGCACTCCAGTGCTTAGCTCGAGTAACTGCAATAATTCAGTTTCGTGTTTCCTTTTGAACATTTCGGACGACTGTATGTGTTGTTTTATAAAAACCACGTTTAACTCTGTGTGCACGTTGATACACAGAAATCAGTTCTTCAAAAAAAACTGTTACTTGATGAATCGTCTTCTGATATTATCTGTATTCATTACAATTTATTTGCTTTACACTACTATCCAGTGTTATTGCTATTGCACCAATTTCTTTTTGTTGGTTTGGAGAGTTATAAAAAACGACATTTGAACAGTTGATGCATGATAGTGTGTTGACGACACAGTAAGTTGGAATCGTTTTCGCTTTGTATCTATCTTATGGCTACATATACAGAGGTGTGTATTCAAATGTTGGCAATCATTAAGACTGATATGATTACATCGCTCAAGCAACGCTTCGACATCAGTTACTAACGTTTCTTCAATGTCAGTGAGGTACATAATATAATGGTGCGGGTCAAATGCTATTCTGATTGATTGTGTGGGCACTAAGCGGTATAATAATACGGTTTTTGTTCCTTAGAAGTACCCCATTTTACAGGCGCCCCTCTTCTACAGAAGAAAATCTTAGCAAACATAGGTGTCAGTTTTACACAGCAAAGCTGCCACATCACTTGTCCATCGACTGTGTTCCTACTGCCTATCTATGCTTTTAACGATCAACACATTTTCGTCGCCTTGCTTAAAGTTTAATCACTGCGCCCACTAGATCATGAAACTTAAAGGTCGACTTCTAACCTGGGGTCACAAGAAGTCATGCATAAGTGGAACGTGTGATTGCCATTTCAGGACTGGGTTTACTCCGACGATCAAAAACCAATATGCAACTCAACACGCATACTCCTCAGTAATGTTTGCTGCCCTCGAAATCTCGGTGCGATCTTCCTTATTTTTCGCCATGTTTCACCACGAAGCGGCAGGCAGTTATATTCACCTTTAAGTAGCCCCAACATTTGACTACTAACCAGTGTGTTGGCCATACTCTTACAATAATGCAGCTGTTGTCACAGGTGATAATAATGTTTTGAGTGCAATAACAACCACACTACTTAAACTGCAAACCGCTCTAAACATTTAAATCTGTTTGGTACACCTAGGTGACAAACTACACAGACCTTGTTGTCTTCTGAACTTATCAACCTGGTTTCCTACATTAAGGCGTGTGGCCGAAATGGATCACATACGAAAAACGGATGTATTACAACCATCAACACTGTGGTCGTTTACTTTTGATGAATTTTGACTAGTGAACAAGTATAGTTGAAATGGCCAGATTTCATAAATCAACTTGTATCTGGGAAGAGACGAAATTTCACATCATTGTGTGCATTTTTAATAACGTAAGTAATTTTGAAAAATAGGTCAAAACAGCTCGCAAACTAGTCATCAGTTATTTAGTATGTGTTATTTCAATCCGCTGGATCAGTTAAAAGATTCCGTGTGAAGCAGAGTGGAGTGAACAGGTTATTAGGTCCAAATGCGAACATTCTGAGTTCTCGGCTTGGCTTGTTAGGTCAGATGATAGAATGCTCACCATGTTTGAGCTCGCCGTTTCTGGTACTGGCTCAAATCTAGAGGAAGTCCAGAGTTTTATCAAATGAATCTAGCTTCAGTTATGAAATTTACTATACAACCTATGAGTTAATTGATTTGCGTCCTAAACCTTCGTAGTTCAAATGGAACTCTACTTGTGCAATAAGTATAAGTTACAAAATGAGAAAAAGTTTCTCACTGTGTTATATGTCCAGTGTTACATTTATATGACAGCTGAATGGATATTCTTATAGTATGTAAGTGGACCGAAGGCGCCAAAAAGTAGTTGAATTGGTAAAACAACAAGTATAATTACAAACTCAACCAATTCGCAGCAATTTTAATTGACCTAACTCAACTCCACTCAAGTTAGTTAGAAAGAGTGTTGTCCTGAAAACAGATTTAAAGAATTGTAACCACTTACCGGCAAATTTCAGTCACTTAATACATAATGATCTGTTCGTTTGCTTGCGCATTTTTGATTAAGTCTTCAGCCGACCGTTAATTGTGCTGACTGTTCGACCAAAACAAAATGTAGCGGAACCCCAACAAAAGGATGAGAATCGCACGGAAAGTGTATTGATGCGTAACATTGTGAGTATATTCAGTTTCACAGCTTGCCATCCGGCCGTCGAAAAAACGCAAAATCACGAATCAAATTACAAATTCAGCGGAGGAAGTATTTGTGAGTTAGTTGGAGGAATTTCAAAGAATGATGCATAAATGGTCGTATGGTTTTCTTTTCTCCTATATGTTCAGTTCAAAAGTCAATGCGTCTTAATTACGTTGTTCAACCAACTTGCGAGTGGGAATACATAGTTTTTCACTCAGGTTACGAAAGTTCATAGAAAATAATCGTCCGGATGATGTCAGTGCCGACAGTGAAAGAATGACAGACCACGAAGATCGTGATGAACTTGCGGGTATTTCGACTGTTAAGGAGCAAGGGCGTTAAAAATCCTTAGGAATTTTCCGCCCAGCCGAAGCTGCTCTGCTGGGAAATAAACCAATGGGAAACCAATCTTCATACCTGACTATCAATAATGGTCGACTGCTTGATGTAAACTCCTTTCCACGTCGCCCGCAATCAAGATTATGTCAAACCCTTCTCGCCAGTGTTGAGAAAGGAAGATTTTAAACTAGTTTACTAAAATGCCCCACGCGACCTGTCTTAGTAGTCATTGTAAACGTCTGTTTCCATTTAGTTTTACTGACTAACAGATTCCGAAATAAATCTTCGCTGTCGAATGTCATAGTTCATTCACAACCTCGTCTGCATCATTTCGGAGACTGATGAACAAATACACTGCCGTCATCCTTGGAATAACCTTTGCATGATCACTTGATTGTTCAGCTCACCAGTAGGAGGCAGTATTCCTGTCAGTCATTCTCCTATAACATTGTTTTTGCTGAACACTTCCTGCGGTAAAACACAAGACAAACCTTACATTACTTCTCATTGTAACAAGGTTCACACGTATACGGGATACTGCTTATTCAGTCAATAAGTATATCCTGCACTACTCGTATGATCGAAGTTCGACCAATATTAAGATGATTATGGACAGTCCTGCCTCAAGATTAAGTTACGATACATCAAGCCTCATGATGGTAACCCCAGGTACACGAAAGTTAGATAAGAATGTTGATAGTCTTCAGAGTTATACACCGACTGTCAGTAGTGTGCGCTCTGGAGTGGTCAACTATTACAGACGATTCACTACTCATAGGACTACTGAAGTGAAATATTTTCCGTTCAAAACACTTATCTCCTTAATAACGTGAATTGGTTCATACAGCTGGATTTATTGTCCTTTGACACCCTGCTTGAAATTCATCAATCCATGCATCTCATTAGACAGTTGAACTCTCTCAGAATATTCCCTATATCCGGTCAGTTGCTGAATCGTAAATGAAGAAAAACACTCCGTCAATTTGTGTGATTCAACTTTTATAGTATGTGGCGCATATCATAGCGTTTGTCAGTATATACCATGACTGAGGCACAAGTCTAGAAATACAAGCATTGAATAACGTAATCATTGTATGCTTACAACGGTACTGTATGAGCGGTCTATCCAAAGCAAATACTGAAACTGTGATCCATTCGGTTACAGATACTAAGCCTTTTCAATTGGACTTTTTGAACATTTATACGAAGACGAAAGTCTGAATTCACAGTCGTTATTGAAAATTCTATTACTCAGTTATCTCAAGTAATTGGCCCACTAGGTGCCGAATTGGAAAACGTCAATATCACTGAGTGACTAGAACCAAAACATATAACACACTTCGTATAACTTAGTCATCAAACAGAGAAAGTGATGCTAATCACCATCATTAGAAAACATTGGCCTAAAACCCAGTATTTCTGATGTCCACGGAGTGAACAACAATTACATTCCCCACGTAATATTAACCTATGGCATACAGTATATGTTTTTCTGTGAATCAACAAATAATGGGCTGTCTGAGGTGCAGGAATTTTATTGTCAGAATTGAATTAGTAATGTGTTTATATTTTTGCCTTCACACATTTTCTAGGTGATGCACCATCGTAGAGTACAACTGACTGTTGTCGTGTTCGTTTATTAAAGTCTCTCTGTAATTTATTTGCAATACTGAGAGGTAAACTTTAATTTTAAGCTTATAAAGGCAGTCTAAACGGCAGCATACCAAATTTCAGGACAAACATTTTTATTACACCTATCCTTAAGAGTATAAACCTACGTAAGCAGTCGACGTAAATGAGAAAACATACCACACATAAACTGGAGTTCTCTGCCGCATTAAGCAGAAAGGTGCATTCGAATAATACTTCTGAACAGAATTTAACTAAGCACACATCCATTTTAGTCAGATAACAATCTGCAACAAAAACAAGTGATGCGGATCTGTTTTTCAAACATAACAGAAAACAGTGTGATATCTACCCCAAGCCTAAACCTCCGATACCATGCATAACGACGACTTTAGCTTAAAGAAAGTCTATTCATCAATTTTGTTCTTGTACACTGACTGTTTGAACACTGTATCAATAGTTTTGGCTACTTTCTGAAAACAAGCTCATGAGAGACTGAAAAATACTGGAAATCCTGAGGTACTGCCTTCAGTGGTACTAATGAATCACCAGAGAGCACACATCTCAGAGTAACATTTTCAGTTATCCCACGTTAATTTGTTTTGTAACACTTCGAATCTACCTTATTCTGAATCATTAAGCGTTTTAATGCTAACTCAAGATAAAATCTAAGGAATGCACAACAGCCCACTTTGTTAGTAGTTGACTGTATCAAACATCAATCTGAAGAAGAAACAACAAGCTCATGTCGAATTCAGCTTATAGTTATTTCTGTCTTCATACTGATTGTTATACTATAAGTACTGTTACCATTTCCATTTACAGATCGACGGTGTTTCCTAATTTCTGATTAACAATCTTCGGGAATACACAACGACTAGAAACAGATGTTACACTGCTTATCTCTTGGGTATATTATGCCGCAGCTTTTGAGCCACATACTGCAGTCTGCCCGTTTACACAGTAAATTTTTATAGTTAACTTGAAGTTAAGCGATAACACACCTAACCATGTGTGTACATTAATGCACATGCGGCTCTAGGGCAATCTTTTATCGATAAACTTTTTTCTATACCCAAGTAGATGATTTCCATTAAGACAACACTGCTGCTTCGACGAGCCAAATAAACTCTCGATTCTCTGACACATACCGTGCACTCACAAGATTTTTCAGGTTTGATTGAGAAAAGCATACTGATAATTAACCATCGATTTAGGTGTGTGGTCTTCCTTGCCAGACTGAGAAACACACGTCATACATATTTCAGAAGTGTTTTCATTGCACCGATTACATATTCTCAAAGAATATGGTCCACCACTCATATCTGGAGACATGGTAGTGAGGAGTCGGATCGTGCTGAATAAATTCCCTGCTTAGGGTGCTTAATAAATGGTCTTCATGGTTTTCGCCAAACACATTTTTTGCACAGGACAAACGACAAACCAAACTGGACATTCATATTCCGAACTACTGAATTCATCAAGGTAGCTGGTTTTCTTCCACAAAGATCTCAACAAATGTTAAGAAAGAAGTGCCTTTACGTAGAGTGGCACTTATGAATGACACATATTCAATCAGGGTTTCTATCAAACACAATAAAGCAGAACACTACTCAGTGAACTTTATGCTGAATCAGTACAAAACTGTGACAGCTGGATTAATGTCCTGTTTAGATGTATTTCCGATAAACTGACAGACCATAATTTGGATCGACTTCTATGAAGCTGAGCGCGATTATGTGGAATTTATGGAGAACCGGTATGTCGGTGACCGATGATAAAGTCACTTTGTTAACTAGTCATATCTAATGGTTTTTCTTTGACCTCATTAAGCAACAGGATGTTTTTAGTATAATTTGGTAAAGGTGTGACACAATTATTTACACACTCCATATGATGCAGCAAAACTTGCTGTACATATATCTGTTTTTGACTTCTCTTCTTATACTACTGAAGTATTATCTGAAATTTCTGTACACAGTAGTCTATAATATTTCATTTTTATCTGTGAAACGTAGGAGGCACAACACAAAAAACGGTTCGGTTATTTTTTGGTAGATCACAAAATATAACTTGTCATATTATTCATTCGTTACAGAATGCAATTAGCGACAAAGAATCACTCTGCTAATTCCCTTCAGCTTTATGCATATATGGAAACAAGCATGAGGTTTCGAGCAGCCGGTGGAGACTCAGTGCTCACGAATTATATATATGCGCGATAAACTAATGAACAGTGACGAGACGATACATAGGTCCTGCGAACAGGTCCCGATATAACTGGATGGAACAGCTATCGTTAACTCAATTTGCAGTTTAATGTATTTTTTACGGTAGGTGTTGTACAAGCCATTCAGCAATTAACTTGCTTAGAAAAGAAGTGTGAGTAAACTGTACGAAACAATTTCTTTGTTTTCGTTAAAACAAGAAAAATGCAAATAATTAACGATTTCCTTGTAAATCCATTTTCAAGTTAGTCGGAATATATTTAGTGGTAGATACCGGTATCCTTTTGAAGTCGTAATTCTACATCGGCTTTGTTTAAAAAATAAATAAAATTTGATGTCTCCTACTAACGATGCGACTGTCTTCCGAATTAAATGCCTTCAAACTGGACAGTTGGCCGTACATTTGCCAAGGTACTTTTGCTAATGCTGGGCGCTGCCTTGAACAGATTTCTGTCCATATTAGCTGTGTAGCTAATAAGCAAACACCCATGCTGATAAGTGCAACTCACATGCCTAAACCTTCTATTTTAAATGAGTATTAGAGGCGGTTTAGCACTGAGTAACAGCGAACAAAATGCCACCCTAATTGTGATCAATCAGTAACAAGGTCCTAAAACTGATTTGTTTCTGGCGCTGTTAATCGCCAAGCGGTCAGTGATACGTTTGTTATCTAGTTTCACTTGCGAAGTAAGTAACTTTGTTTTTAGAGCATGCACCGCCGAAAGTGGTTCCGAAATGATCCTCATCTAGTGAAAATTATCTCGCTTTAATTCTAAAAAAGATGTTTGGCGGCTACGGTAGAAACAGACGTAAACGAGACGTTCATTAGATGTTGAGTTAATAACCAATTTAGATCTATACCCGGTGGAAATATATAATTACTTCAATAAACTTGGTGCCAATATAAGTTAAGTGTGAATTGAGTTTGTTTCCGCAAAAACAAATGATAATTAGGTATCCAACAGGTGATAAATTTGGTCACATTCGAGTTGTTCTGGATCAAGTAGAACCAGTCTAGCGTCACTGTCACTCATTGCAAGTGTTCTGGCATTCCTCATGACTAGAAGATTTCTTTTCTAAGTCATTTTTTTGAAACCAAACTTTCAAGAAACGGAAACCCGACAAATTAAATGAACTTTTTTTAGCCTAGTTGATCGCAGTGATACTAGAAGCATGAAAGTATGCTTCTACGCACAACTACTAAGTAAGGCTGACAAGTTGAAGCGATTCACTTGTTTCTATCACTGCTTCTCTCACTTGGTTTGACCGAGCACCTTTTCCGTCGACAAGTGCTGCACAATGCCATGTGAGACATCTCTGATCGATTGCAAGTTTCCGTAGGCCACCGTGGTGGCTAGTGAGCACAGTTAACCATAACTAGGTAAAGCTGATTCTGATCTGCTTACCGATGCAAAACTCCTCCATTGGAGTTTGGCATCTTAAAAAGTTATTTGCACTCAGAACACTTTTTATTGTGCTGAAGTTTGAGTGGGTAGGCAGCAAACAAAACTTATACGGCACAGAAGGTTAATATCGATAGACTCTGCGACACAGTAAACACTATCTTTTATAACCACAGATTTTACTAATTAAATATATTTTTCACTGTTTTACACATGCATTTTGAACAGACCATGTGACACTCAGTGGAATTAAGTTCTAAATGCAGATTTAGAGAGCAAACCGTGATACACAGTCATACTATATCAGCCGGAGGTCATGATGAAAACGTTTAAACCGTATGGCGCTTACACATTAATCAGATGGATAATTTGCCATTTGAAGAATTTCGTATGCGCTATTTATGAAAGTTTTTTAAATGATTCAAAAATGCCTAAATGCTACCAACTGATCTGGTGCCTTTGGATGCTAGACTTTCTATTACTGTTTGTATTCGTATTCCTTTCAGACGACGACAGCACATTCCAACAGATGTTTCGCTGATCAGCTGAACAACAGCTTAGAACCCGGTGATGAGCTGATTGAAATCAACCACGTGAACGTTGAATCGTATAAAGATCACCATTCAATCATGCAAGAGATGAATCTCGTCCCAGTTGGACAATCAGTACAATTTATTGTTGTAAGAGGTAACCACCCGTTCACGAATAGCACTTGCACAATCTGATATTCTTATATATGAAGACTTTTTTTCATGGAATCAAATACTTTTATCGAAGAAGGTTAACAAGTAACAACGTGGATTCATAGCATGTACACAATCTGATATGCTTACACTTTCTGAGCTTATCTCAGTCCCATTTTCACAGCAGCTTCAATAGGTTGCAATCGTACGGCCCACTATTTGACCTCTCAATCTGAGGTTGATTCGCAGTAGATGTGAGATAGAGACCACAATATGTACAGCCTTTGTGACATGATATGATCACATCCAGTCATTTCTGTCCGGCCACAATTCCCGACCAGCGTGATTCTCATACATGCACCCCACTGAACATTTTTGCGACTATTACGGTTTCAAGACATATGAGCTCCCTCTTAAATTCAGCAATCTCGACCACAGATTGAAGACGACTTAGAACATTCTCTACAATATTTAAATCAACAAAATCAGTAGCGAAGTGATAAATAAGTTATTAGACCACGAATCAGCAAGAATCGCTGTTACTGTCCGTGTCTGGTTTTTCAAACATAAACGTTTCTTGGACGTATATAACAGTTAGAGAAGGAAGTACCTTTGGTCCAATTGTAGTTTAACACTGGTTTGAAGGTAGAGGTGATCCACAAAGGGCAAACTTAAAAGTACTCCTGTGTTCACTGTTAAAGTTTTGAGTACTTAGAACCACTCTGGTCAAAAGAATTTCAAGACTGGTCCAGTCATTTGACTGAACTGCTTGATCTATACAAGAGGGAACTTGTTTTTAGATGGTGACAGTCAAATCACTGGCAAGTTGCCATACAACCTAAATTCTTGTGCCAAAATAGGTACCCCGTTTCTGTCAAACCTTTTATAATCACAACTTCAGTGACACTTGTGATCTGCTGGTAACATCAATTTTCAGCTAACATGTTTCAGGTTTGTGATCCATAATATTCTGTGGCTGTATATGTGTGGCATATCCGTTATGTTCACATGAATCTCAGTTGCTATGTTTGACTTCCACTGTCTACCATAACTAGCGCACATCAGGTACGATAATCGTGCAAGCAGGTTAGCTGTTTACTAGTTTCTAGTCCGAAGACATCAAAAAAGTATGGAACAAATCACATGAGAAAAGAAAACATTTTCTCATGTTTTGTTCGAATAATCTATGTCTGATTGAAACCATCAGCAACTAGAACACATGCTACGTTTCCAATTCAAATCAATTTATCATGATGTGAGAATATTTATCTCTAAGCTGATGCATTATTTATGACGTGATCACAATTACTGACTGCAAACCGAATCTTTTTGTCTAGCCCGAATTGGAATAAACAGATGAGTCCATTTTTCTGTTTATATTTTTCGAGGGTTTAGTAATCGGCCCTGTTTTGCAAGAATGTTTAGAAAGTCACAATAAAGTCAACGAATACGCGCCACTTTACTATGTTAAGCTTTTCGGCTGTGGAACCATCAGGTAACCTAAATAACACTGTATATGGTTCCATTATATTCGTTGTCATGCTGCAATGTGTTAACTGGCAGGTTGACGCTAGTATTGTTCACGAACTCATATGACTCTCATAAACGACGTCCCATTTATCTTTCCCGGAAATCTAATGTTTTACATCGTTGCGTTCCGTAATTAACTAACAGTGCACAGCTGATACTGTTTAATGATGTGAAATTTCAGTTACTTTAAAAGCGGCATTTGCGGGGCTTCCTGGTTCCGGTCGGTTTTTAACCACTTGTAGAAGTCTGATGTGTTCACATTGTGTATTATTTACAGATAATACGAATCCGAAAGGAGCTCAGAGGGCTAGTAAACATCTGAACTCATCGGACAATAAGTTTCAACCTAAAGACTCGGCTGAAGCAAGCGTAATGTTGCACCGATATTCCAGTTTGTTAAATTGATTGAGTTGCGGACAAAGTAACATCGGACAACTAATCCTGTCAGGTTTGCACGGATTAGCTGAAAACGAATATTTGCCAAGTTATCGTGGCTAAATAGACTCCCTCGTAATAATGTCCAACATTAAACTGGATATTTTCAGATAATGAAAAAGTGCATTAGCTCCTTTCGTAAAATTGTATTTGCCATAAATGGTAGTTTTGTCTGAAGTTCGCCGAAAATAACGAAATACTACCGGGTTTAACAACATCAAGGAGACAGTAACAGTTATTGGTCTATTATCAATCAACCGCAGTCACCTGAAAAGTGACTTAATGCTTGCGTACAATTTGTGCTCACCTTCTGCTAAGCCACAGCAAATTTACTGCTAGTAACCGGAGGCTACATATCAGGAAGTAATGTTTATACACTTGAGTTAAAAATGAACAGACAACTACCTTGATGGAAAGTCTTCCCAGCTAGTACTTGCCCTAACTGGAACTCACTGGCCAATTCTGTGGCCATGCCTGATTCGTTTTAGTTGTTATAAAAATCCCGTGGTCACCATGTAACTAAGGGTTAACCGGCAGCTACAACACACTTTGTAACTTATCTAACAGGCTCCCATGCGTAGACTAACAAGTATTTCTTATTACGTCTGCTTACTTTTTGTTGTTCGTTGTTAGCAATCTTGCCAGTAGTCTGAGTGTGCGGTTTTCATTCTGCCGTGCTGCTCTTCAGTATTTCTCTTATTCAATTTATCTTCCTTTTAAAGTGTATTTGTTATACATAATAAACATCAAACAACTTTCACACTTTGTATCAAGACAGAAGTAGAAACGTTTAAGTGTTTGATCTTTCACATCCTACAAATAATACAAAAATAGTGAACTCAAGAGAATAGTTTATCATCAAAAATACGTATTCAATAATCTGGAACAATTTCTAAGTCAATTGTGTTTCATGGATGGACCTCCAACGGTAGTTTGCTGTTATAAAGATTTTCTTCATGAAATGTTTACAGGAATTTCTCAGAAGCATTTTCATGCATACCAACAAATTTTTGACTTTGTGAATGCAACGTGAGGCAATTTTTACGCTGTTCACAAAACACACCTGATTGAAGTTTAGTTGATTAGTGTATCAAGTTGAGATAAATAAAAACCATCATACTCAGTGGTAATGGTTGTGTTGTGCTACAAGATATACGTCTCAACTGCTTCTGCTGCAAACTATGAAATACCCAGAGCAAAAACGAAAATCAAAACTGTGTACCAAGTCCTGTCTTAAGAACAAAGCTAAGGTAGCCTTATCTAGACGAAAAGTCTCTTTCGGACGCATGACGACCTAGTGAAAACAAATTCATCAAAATCTAATGATCATTTACCTTCTCCGTATCATGACCCCATGTTCACTGCAGCTCCGTGAAGTTCATGCAACTCAGATTACTGATACAAATAATAAACGTGTTAATAATCGTTTGAGATTGCGTGTACTTTAAATGATAAACATTTTCATTATTTGATGTCACCTTTCTTATCTAGAAAGAAGTTTTGATTGGCCTGATTCTGCAGAAAGTAAAGGACACGGGAGTTTATATCAATGTGAACTCAATAGCGACGCACTTCTTTGGTTAAGCTGAAATTCTCCATCACGCTCTCGTAAATGCGAAGTAGACGTAATAACCACTGTTCAACTGACCTCGTGGTGGGCAAATTCAATTTATATTGCATCATAATACACTTTACGATTAAAAGATTTGAGCGAACAATTTGTTCTGAACTGCTGTAAAATGTTTGCTCTCAGAGCTGAGGCATTAGGTTTCAGATTGACCTTCTAATGACAGTGGCTGCGAAAGTTTTGAAAGCATTGCTAAATACTTGACGGTAGCGTAATACCTTTGAGCAGCAATTGGAGAATATTTTCCAGTTTTTCCTCAGTGGAACTGGCAATCATTCAGATACACCCTGTCATAAGTTCAGTAAAATTCGTCATTTTCGTTGACACAGTCGGTATCTTATAACTAGAGCTATATCAAACTCTCGGCTGTAACCAACCACATCAGCTAGTCAAACTGGACTGCGCCAAAGAGCATGAATTCGTGCGACTTTATTCTGATCAATGAAAGTTTAAGAGAAGATGCCGAACCACTGTATATTGCTCGTTAATTTAACATGTGTCCGGCAACCTAAAACAGCGAAAAATTAAAAAAAACTAAACTGGCAAAAATAGAACACAACACGTTTTTACTATCAGTTTAGCAGTTGTCGTGGTAACACGCTTCTAGCTAGGTTTATTATTGAAAACAAGCACTTCAAACAAGGTTGACACTGCGTGATTACTGGCAACCTAATGAGACCACGTAATGACTTCATAATTTTATTCGTTGTCTTAGCAGTGGTCTGAATATGCCAGTTAACTCGTCTGGGATGACTACTTGACAAATGGTAAACGAGATGGAAAAATATCTCATACTAGACCTGGGACTATGAGTCTACCAGCTGCTTCAGATCTATACTTGAAGTGGATTTCGTCTCGTTTCTAGTCAGTTATTTTGGTATGGTGTTCTCCTATCCTCTGAGAAAGGTGCCAGACTGTGTGGCCCACTTGGCTTACGACACCGCAGCACTTCAGAAAACAAGCATAAAGGAGGCTAAGAATTTAGGCAAGGTATTTCAAAGGTGTACCCAAACGACCACGTTTCCTCTTAATTAGATACGCACCTTTGCTGCAGCCTATATCTCCGCAATTCTGTTAATCATTTCGCCGGCCACAAGTTCATCCATAACTCGCTTTTGCAATATAACTTCATGTAAGCTAGTTTTAGTTCCAGTGATTGGCGGTCAATTCCCGGCAAACGTTTTCACGAAGGAGTCAGCATCTTTTGAGCTAAATAGAAGAAATGATCACATTTTGGTCCACTAAAAAATGTCGGTTAACTCATTCATCATTTCAAGTGCTGTTGATTGTTTCAAATTAAGACATCATATGCAGGAGAGGTTAGAGAAGTCAGTTCAATTAAACAAGCATTTGGTCGTCATGACGTTAGTGACCTCACCGACCAATTTTTTATATACATTTTCAGACCATTTTTCAGGCAACCCATCATTTTCTTGAAACTTACAATGCGCTGCGTCCAGTGCGTGACCGATTTCTGTAGAATGTGTGATAATTCCTAAGTACCTGAATCTAATTCTAGTTAATTTATGAAATTATCCTGCTATTTGTCTGATCTTGCATTGAGTTGTCGTACGATTTGTACAGTGTAGGCCCGTAAACAAGCCCTGTCTTACTGTATGCACACAATTACTTGTGCTGTTGACAGGCACAAAGTCCGTTAAGTTCAATTCACTTACTGGCACAGTGGCTCCTTTTGGAAAGTTAACAAACGTAAGCGTGGCCAATGTTAGGTTATAATTGGTCAAACTTCATCAATAGTAAGTGGAGAGAATTGGTTACTGGATGGAGGTACATTTTTGGAACATTGAAACCCAGCATATAGTTCACTTTTATCAACTTGGATATAGGTGTCGTCAAGGGCACATTACGTTTGAGGAACGGACTGCAAAATAACGTCTACCCGAAGATGAATCGTGTGAATAATTGAAAACCAATGCTAACCTACCGGTTATTAACAGGAACAAGAATGACATCGTCAAAAGCATTTATTAGGTGAAAAGCAATTATATGTATATATATATAATCGACATTGGGATGGAAATCTAGTTTGTCGGTAGAAGTTCATGATACCTGTGTCTATGAAATTAATATCACATGTATTTACAAGATATTTAGTAATGCTTTGATAAACATTGCAAAGAACCCGCTTAATTTGTTTGCGACTGATTAAATCGGTCTATGCCCAGCATCACGTGTTTCTAGTTGTCTTTGTTACTGTGAGTCTTTTTAATACTACATTCTGGCAACAGCACTTATAAAATTGCGAAATCTACTGTTAACTGACATTAGATCATCTGGGTGAACAATGTTGAGCATTGATGGGATAGTAGCCGAAATACATACAAATTTAAGTAACAAGATATTTAATTGTGATTTGGACCAACATAATCCACATCGTCGTTAATGGTTACGTACGCGGGAACTTCTGAAGGCAAGGTTTTGAATTAAGTTGGAAAAGTTACCAACGACTTGATGGAACTGTATAGTTAAAATCATTTCCCATTAGAGGAGGCAGGCAGTTTGCGATCAATACGACGACCAATGTATCAGCAAACTAAAATTTAACAATGGATTATTTTGTCTGTAAGGTAGAATAGCATTCAGAAACTGTCATATAATGAAAAGCTACAAGACAAGCACATCATATTTGATCACATGTTTGCCCCCGCTCGCACCCCCCAAAACAAAGTATGCACTCGTTACGTGATCATCAAACTCCCCATCTATGTACAGGCTCAAATAATTAGGAGATAACACATAAATAATACTAAGGTATAAGCCGCAGAAAAATTATGAGTTAATAAAACAGCGATGTAGAGCTATGTTGAAGTAACCAAAGATTATATTATTAAATGTATGGTAGCCATTCACGAAACAGCCATCTAACTGTGTGCTGATTAGTGTGTTGCCTTGCTATTTTTAACAAACTTTGACAATTACCCTTCCTCGATATCTCTAAGGGGCAGTTGATATTTCCATGACAGCGTTTGGCTAACTCAAAGGATTTCACTTCTGACATGTTTTTTGCCACCCCTTAATCTACTCCACTGAGTAGTTTTCGAGTGTTAACAAATATTGTCTATGGGTGCTTTGTCCGTTTTCTGATTCCCTTATGTGCGTTTGGCCATAACTTCTTTCTACATACCGCCAAACACTTCGCGCAATTTTCTTAAGTAAAGATGTTTCAGTAAAGGTGCAATATTACAACTAAACTAAATCACTGATCATATAATTTTAAGACTATTTTAGTTATTCACTCACAGTGTCATGCATATAACTCCAACGGTTTGCAAAATAGTTTACAATAGTTTCTCTTTTCCCAACCAGCCTTCTCGCAACTCATTATATAAATCCCTCAGGACGAGTTTTGGTGATCCCTGTTGTGTTAAACGATATACAGTGGAATTACCTATAATTGCCTCATTCACCAGTTAAACACAGAAGATGGACTGGCATAACACAGATTTCATTTGCGGGCTATCCACCTTCCTTGGTTACAAATTTTTAAAGTGTTTCTTAGTTGTCATTGTGGAAGACCAGCGTTGGTTTTGAACGCATCGTTGTCAATATGCACTTGAAACTGTTCGGAAGTTAACTGCGAATTTCTGCGTTGTTTAACTGTTTGACGGCTTTAGTATAAACTGAACAGCATCTCTCAAAAGATTTAAAGCATTGTTTTCGTCTATGTATTCTGGTATCAAATGTGACTAATGAGAAATTTTATGGATAATTTCAGTGGTTCTTCTGTTTCACGTTTTTAAGCTCGTTTCCTTTTATTTCTTCTTTTGCTGTTGAACGAAAAACAAACGATTGATTTACTGTTATTTAACTCTCAGGCAACTACATGTCGAGGAAGACAGAACAAGCTCGAAAGTGACATTCGCATACAGTCCAAGCCTTACAACCGAAGAGTCTACGAACACAAATGTGTGCACTTGTTAGATGCAGATGGGCTTGACACCCATATTTGCTGCAATGCGTACGCTGCTTTGAAGAGGCTCAGCCTCAAAAATAGCCAACTGCTTACTCACACCTAGTAATATGAAACCCCTGTTAGAATTCTGGAAGAGAGTGTCATTTGGTTATTACTTAGGTGGCAGCTTTATTCTACAAATGGAGCATAATTTTATTCAAGCAGATGACATATGACGTTTATGCATTCAGGGTAGCCTTGTTTCATATTTTCTTTTCCCACAGTTAGAACTTTATTGACGCCATGAATCGTTTACTCATAAATCAGATGCGAATGCAACTGAAACTTGCAACTTATTTTGTGTAACACCGTTGTTATTGAGGAATTTCGTTGGTCGAATTAACGAGAGAAAGATAAAACTGTTCTAAGAATTTCAACCTTGCACACTTGATTATATAAATAACGTTGACTGTCAAAACATATTGGCTATTCAGATAAATGAGACAGTGCTTTTTTCTTTGATGCAACCATGAAACAATTGGTCTCATGAAACAGACATTAAGTAACATGGTGCAGGTGAAAATAACACGTTGCCGGCAAATTTGTTTGAGTAATTCTATATAAGGACTTCCTTTAAATAGTTCTAAAAGAGAAGAGCGTTCTTAAATTCCTAAGCAACTGGTAACATAATCATGCACATCTAAGCTCGAACGAACCAAGACGAATTGTCTGACTGTCAGGTTTGCCTGTTCCACCACTTGTTAGCTATAACAGTTGTGTGTGTCATCAACAATTCCCGAATGGTAAAATAACAAAAATGTAACTAACATCAAAAACGATGACTTTCTTAGTGAATAGTAGTCAGTTCATTCGATTACATTTCAGTAAGAAACAGTGGTCACATAAATTGTGCATTGATGCATTGCCTATCCGGAAACGAACATCAGTGTATGCACATAAGTTTCAACCGTTTTATTGGAACTCGCAGTTTTAGACACAGGAAATATGGAGGATAATTCACTGAACTGTGTTGGGTGGTAAGCAGTCCAAACATGTGACGTTATATTCCTCGGATATAGCCTCAAGTAAAATATATCTTACTAACAAAACGTTATTCGTCTATATATGCAAATAATGTATACATGTCAATTTAGTGGCATGCGATCATCGAAAATTGGATTATTTCGAGTTGACTAATGAAATTTTGTGTACTGGTGACTGAACAACTTTGCGTGGTTTACTTTTGTTTTGTGTAGACATGCCACTCCACATATGACTGTCTACCCATTCACATGTATTTTACTCTACTTCCCGCCTAGTGAAAAACCTGAACACACTAACCTGTATTAAGAAGGTGTACTGGACCCAACGAAAACGGCCACATTTACAACATATCATATGGTGAATGGTGTGATAAGACATTGGCTGTTTCATCCCACTGAGACCAACTCACCGATAATTTTGTCTTAGCTAATTTACATGAACATACTAGGCAATGGCTTAAATAAAGTTATCCAAATTTATTTCAGATGAAATGTTAAATGCTTGTCTGTATCTGAGTAATGTCAGATGCAGTTAAGGAACAAACGGTATAGTGAACAAGCAAATTTTCGCTTGTTCATCATCCGACCGGATACGTAACAAAAAAAGCCGTGAAACGTTGAATTTTGGCCATAGCTGAGGAGATCCGAATCTCTTTGGAGAACCCGACCTTGTGCGCAGAGAAGCGCTTTGCTCAAGTTTTATGGTTGCCAAAGCCTACCATCCACATCATGACCGATTAAACTGCTACAGTCCCCGTGACGTCATTATTATGATGTAAATGTATCAAAATGTTGGCTTCATGTGTATCGATGACGTGTTTGACGTACATTGAACTTGTTACCATTTTTCGTTTCGACCGGACAACAGTGTTTTATATAAATTTGACATGATGAATAACGGAAAACGAGCTTTTTTCTCCACACCGTTTTTTCTGATGTGCTACAAGATAACCCAAGTGCATAAGAACCTAAATAAAGAGCACACACCAAGTATTACTGCGCGCAAAAGCGGCTGCATCAATTAAACACTCTTCAGTCTATGACTTCTATTTAAAAATATTTGACAATTTTCTCACTATTGTCTCGAAGAATTCCTGCCAATAGGGGGTTTCAAACATTTTGTGATGTATTTGAAGACTCTAAACTAACTGAATAAACCTATGCTGATGTATTACTACGAATAACTCCATCCTTCTCTGTTGCAATGCAGGTTCTATAGATAGCAAAATGCTTCCTGATGTTGAACAAGAAGTTAAGTCGAATAAAAGTCTGCTTTTTGTTATCCATAATCAAATTATTTCTGGTTTGTTTATTTACTTCTTTCTTTTCAAATTTCTATCAAATTAGGTATGTGCATGATAACTGCTAACTTGATTAACCAGACGTACAGTTAGTTAACTTTTCCAGTTATCCGAAGGAGTTGTGTCAGTTTTGCTTAGCTGAACTATAATAATAAATTATTTCAATGTTTGTTTTCCTAGTACGTTCAAGGACAGGTAGCCAATAGCCTTGTTCGTGTGGGACGGACACATACAGTTTGTCTTTTCGATTAGTTTCACCAGGTTAATCCATAGTGTCTTGTAGCACCCACTAACTAAATCAGGATTATGAATGCCAAAACAGAATTCTCTAAACAGTTCGCAATATTATCCACCAGCAACGCTACTGGGTGTTCAAATTTTACCAATGGTAATTAGTTCCTCACACGTATACCAACAACGTCCGCTGATGCGGAGAACCTTCTTATACAATCAATCTCTGGATAATTTACTGAATTCAAAATAATATAGTAAGACAGATGTGTGACTGAGTTCAGTTACGTAGTTCCTGAACGCTCGGTGAAATTTCATATATTGGTTAGCAGATTATTTTCAGCGTGTTAGATTGCGTCCATCCGAAATCGAGATCTCTTCTAAATTACTTAATTCTCCAAGCTTCTCACCAAGTCCAGACTTGTAGGTAAGCAGCCGAGTTGTACTTGAACTAGAATTGCAACTGAGCTACAGAGCAAGCCCCTCCAACTATGTTATTCGTTCTACGATCCTCAACTTTAGGTATGATTTGCAACTTTGTTCCACCGATAGGGGTTTGAAGGTTGTTACTGTCGATCTCATATGTCCATCAATACATTTGAGAAGGGACGCAGGTAAGCGTTTTCTGCGAGCTGTGAGTCAAACTGTCAACGAAGTTTCTTTATAATCCTAGAAGTGACGCATCCGAGAAAAAAGAGAATGTCAACCATTTCATGAATAACTGTCTAAACTGTACAGTCCACATGAAGCTTCAGTGCTATCGTCACGATAACCACCTGTTCAGTTTTTTGGCCTCAGATGTGATGTTGAGTCCCCTCAAAACTGGCTTTCCGGCCAAGTCGCCATTTTCCACGACTCAAACTAAACAGGTCAAGATTCTTTTCCTAGTCAACATGGCAACAATCGGAGGTGAGGTTGTCCGAAATTTCGCGCACGAAAGTAGATTGTTCATGCTGTGCTAGTACTATGGCTCTCTTTACTGACTTGACAGCTCCAAAAGTCAAGTTGAACAAATAACCACCATTTTAATAATGAAAATGATTTGATTTTGCAACAAACTGTACTCAAATTTTGCTAGCTTGACAATCAATATGTCATCAGTTGTTATGACATCAGTACAATAAATAATACCTAAAAACAATGAGTTCGCCTAACCATTCTTCAATTCATTCTCGTCAGTTGTTTACATGGCAACTCTGTCAAGAGGAATTACACATTGAACATCTCGCTGTATGTGTCCACTATGTATTCATTCATTAAACTTGAAGACGAAGTTGCAAATTATCGGGCCGTAGTTACCAATTCCATCGATAGGCCAACTGCTGGTTGCCGTCAGTCAGCTTGGTGAATGCAATGACAACATGATGAATTACGTTAGGCATGATAGGTTAGGAAATTCTGCCTGAAAGCTTGGCTAGTATTTGTTGGAGCGCATAAACCGTAGGTCACCGAAACGGCAATATGAAATACAACTTGGTTTTACCACTGAAATATTTTATACGGCAACAGTGAAGCAAGTTAAAGTATAAGAAGTTTACAAAACTGTAATGTACTCAAGCTATATTGTATTTTCTTGCCCAGCGCTATCTGGTTGATATAATCTACTCTGACAGCTTCTGTTGTCTTTGATGTATATAACTGTCCAAGCCTTGTCAACAAAACAGCAGTTGAAACTTTCTGGGAAATATTTTCAAAATCACCTCTATGGTGTGGGTATGCTAGTATTCAACTGACAAAATGTTTTAGAAGACGATTTTTTCACGTGCTGTTTTAAAGACAAGAGAAGGGTGTTAGTTAGGCCCAAAAATGTGCTAAAACTGTGCAGTAAATTCTAGGTAGCGCTTCTCACTACTGTTTGCTGAGAAGCTCGGCACCAACCCAAAAAGACAGGATGCTCTTTTCATTGTTTCCAGACTGATTTGTAGTGATAAGCTTTACGACAAAATCAGAATAAAACAAGTTTAAAACCTTCACAGTAAGTAGATGACAATGTGAATAGATCTTTGAAGGCTCACTGCAATAAATCAAATGTGCAGGGCTAGTCAACCATCTCACAGTTGTATCTGGTGCAGTGTTGAGTAGATCCACGTATGCTTCGTATATAGGCTACCTTGTTAATAGAGATGTTGTTGTGGACTACAAATATGGATGGTATTCACAGTTTACCGGAAGATGGCGACAGAAAAAATAAAGCTTCAAATATAATTTACTCAAACAAGTAAACTGTATTGATAGGCAGATTTCAAATAAACTGCCACGAACATCTCGATAACTTTTATTTGAACACTTGCAATATAGAGTGCGGAAATTACTTGCGTGCAGCACTGGGCAATTACACCATTGTGTGCAGACACCACTTGTCTATCAATTTTGCTGCCGACAGTAGGTAATGGCAGCATTGTAATCATTTTGCACTACTGCCAAATTAACCAGTAGTATATTAACATGAATATAACTATCGTCATTAGATGATAAGGGACACACTACAGATGACCCATTTTGAAGATATTTTTTGTTTATCATGAACTGTGCAAAAAATTTTTCGCACTGTACTAATCGTAAGACGTTAGCTGTTGTGGAAAGACCGAAACACATGAGATTAGAAATGGTACATTTCCAACACAATCTTAAGGCTAGTGCTAAAATATAATTTTCTTAAATTGTATTGTCTAGGGGCTTAACATTTATAGATTGCAACTTCTTAATAAGCTGCCAATATATACAAACTTCTCGGCACCCTCAGATATGAAATTAGACAAGAAACTCTTTTACCAGTAACTGCGCTTCAGAAATAGTTTTAAACAACTATTGGTGGACTGATTTCGGAAGCCTTAATCTGAAACCTATATGCTTACTATTTAGACTGTTAGTACAGCCGATAGACTATATGTTATGCAAAGGTACGTTAATTTTGTCTATGATTCGAGTTTTCCTGAAATTCGGATTTTCCACACCTTGATAATTTCATATTTAACAAGTATGTTGGACTAATTAACGATTAACCAAGGTAATCTTAACACCGTATCATTTCATCGTTCAGTGTTTTAACTATGAATACCACTCTGTAATTTAGACAGCAGTGTAGATAGAGGAAAATCTGAGTGTTAAGTTTTATTTCATTTGTAGCAAACCACGTGAACTTCATCCATTCCGTTAAATTTGTTCTAAAACTAAATGACAACCGTTTCATCCATTGTTTGATATCAACTGTCAACGCCATTTCTGTCACATATGTCATGTAACTTGTTCACTACGGGTTCTGGATTACTGGATTTCATTTTATTTTGTTTCTGTACCATTTTTCGCTGTAATAGTATGACATCTTGACATAGAACTGGTTTCGTGTCATCTACTAGGAAAATGATTCGAACAGTTCTGATGAAAACCAGTTTTTTCATTATACAATTTTGACTATGTGATTAATCCAGTTAGTGTCAACTGAGCGATTTTAGTAGCACTCAACGGTTTTTGCTGAGCATTTAATTTGATATACATAGCATGGTACAATTTTAGGCAAACTTCAAAATATAATTTACTATATTCGATGATACCAGTTGTCCCAATCATTATCAAAATAGAATTCCGAATGTGAAATTTACTTGATTCAGTACTAATAAACTGAAACTCATGTGTCTTCGACTTACAGTTCCGTGAACAAGCCACCGCCTAATCCAGACAAATTGTGCAATCAGTTTATTTAATAGACTGGAGTTGACAGTCTATCAAACTTTAAGAAAGATTTGAGTGCGATGGGTAACAGAAGAGGCTAGGGTGTGGCTGAATAAAGTACAGGGTTATCCTCATGACCAAAGGTCATATTTATTTAGAACGTTTCACACCTTCTATATTTTGTTGACATCAACTTACAAACGTCTGACAAGATAAAAAATCAAATGAAGCTTTGTAATATAAGAGAACGTTGAAACGTGTGTACTTTTAACAACATGGCAAGTGAAATTTCCAATGTTTCTGTCGGTATGAATACATAAAAGTGAATGTTGAAACATTATGAACAGAACGCTGCTACAATAAACTCCGTCATGCAGAAGGGCTGAACTTATTTGACGCCTAAATAACGAGTGTTCTGTGATAACCAACATCCAAAGTATCACCATACAAATTTTTGTTTCCTATAATGACTAACCAGCTAACTTAGGGATCAACAAATGCAAATACCCGACTAATATACACAACCATGAGACCAACTGGCATTCTGGGTTGAGTTCAACATATTCAGCTTACGTTCAGTACATATTAGCTCAGCCAAAATGTTCGGTGAGGAATGAAATCATGAGTGTCCGACTCGTCGAGTAGGTAGGAACACGCCATCTGCTCGCTGTCTTTAGAGTGATTCGACAAAACAAAGTGAGCAACGTCCATAAGAAGCAACGGGTGACTTAGATGGGCAAAAAAGCAATGTGTTCATTTCAATTATCATAGGGATACTAACAGGCCACGTTCCATTTAGTGAAGATTTTAATGACAAAATACCAACGATTAGATGTTTTACTGGAAAACGTCTCAAAAAAGAGGTAGGTGCGGTAGCTTCAAAGTGAACAAAACTCGGATCGTCATACGGCCTCGAGTGATTAAGGAGATGAATTGAATAAAATCGTTCGGCAGTACGTTTGGTTGGTCGGAGTGAATTCGCTGTTCATTGAGCCGATTTAGAGGTTCCAACCATTGAATAATGCCATAGGCAGTTGCAAGTCATCTCCCTCAGCAATTTAGCGTACCAACATTTGGAAGCAAAAAGGCGCTTACTGAATTTTATGACAATCATACACCGTTCTTGTGTAGCATTTGTGTTCAATTCGCTTACGTAATATGGTTTTCTTAATCTTGTTCTACAAACCACGCGAGAGAAGGACCATCTATAAGATTGGATAAAGAATTATAAAATGTTTCAAGTAACTAATACAAGGCCTTTTAATTGTTTGTTATGAACATATTGTTTGGAACAAGATAGGACCCAGTCATAAAAATGTATTGACATGATATTGTCTTGTTAACCTTTATAGCATATAACTATCCAGATCAGAAAATATTTTGTCATTTCAGTTAAATGGTTAGTTCTTCAACATGTACACCTTATGCACAAAACTTATTCCGTGAAAACTAACTCCCGTATCTTATGTTTGTAATTCTTACAAATGATTGGTTAGAATGTGCCACTTTTTGACTTCATAGAGGTCGAAATGGTTTCTCTTCGACTGCACTAACAGCTGTTTTATATTCCTTCATTTATCTTTAGTATTCCTAAGAAGTATTTAATAATTTCATGCGTTTATATTTTGTAAATAGTTAACCTACTTTTGTTGATTAGACTCTACAAAATTTGGCTAGGCGTTTCTCGGTCTAATATTTCCATTCCAGTTATTCTTGCAGACTTGCTTTTTAGAATGTCATTTGGTCTTTTCCAAAATCTCTCATCTTCGGACTTACCAAATGCAATGACGTTCCGTTCATTTAGTCAGTTGTGCACATTTTCATCAGTGCCAGCATATTTTCTATAGTTCAAAAAGCTTACAATCAAGTCATGTCTGACGGACTTTATTCGTGCCCTTCTCTCAAACCCACAGTTGATCATAAATCCCTAGAGCTAGGTAAACTGTTTCGCTTCAAGACTGAAAGTCTTATAACATACTCACTTTCCTCCCTGTCAGTTTTGTCCGCTATCAACCCAGTTTCTCTGTACTTATGACTTAAATCAGCAAAATAGCATCATTCCGGTGCACACACATCCAATCAGTTGCATGTTGCCAGGCTAAATAGAACGAATTGAATGAAAATATAGTTCGCTCTGGTAGTCATTTTAAAACACGTTTCCTCTCTCTCTATGTCATACAGTCTGGTACATTATGTCAACCACAGAATTCCGGCTTATTTCATCTCGGCTACTAGTGTCGTTCGGTTCATCAAAGGCAAAAATATTAACTAAACCCTTAATCAGATTTGCCGCAGCGGAATGGTTATTCTCTGTTTCATTTACGCCCTTCCACACTCCCCTATGCATTTTGTCGCTGGGTCATGCAAATCCTATAATGCCCTACGAAATCAGACGGCAGCGTTATACTCACGTGATTCAGGCCGGCCCACAAATACGCAAGCATTCTCTCATCCACCCACAGACACGCACTATGAATAGCAAACCTTTATGTGACTCATCACGGCATGCGGGTGTGTACGTCGTACATTTCGCCTAAAGGCCACTTCATCTTGGCAGGCAATCAGCCAAGGGAGGGACTGAACACAAACCACACCCATGTGCTCAGCCAGTCAGATAATGATTTGTAGATTTGACGAAAATCAACTTGTTTGTGCTCTTTGCTTCGCTTTGCTGTTATCCCTTTATTGTTGGCTGGTTGCTGTGACTTGCAAATCACAGAGCTGGAGGTTACACTAGATACCCTGCACAATCTAATTCGGTAAAAAATAACCGAAACAGTGGATAATTCTGACCTAGAGCAACTAGTGTCCAACTCATTTTTAACTGCTTCATTCGCTATCTCATTGTGCATTATAATGCCTCTGTCTTCTTGTGTAAAACAAGCCCGTCGTTCACCCTCACAATTGTACAAAAAATCTACCGCAATGTTGGCGGATCTACCGGATGCTGTAGCAGACAGAATGCCTTTCAACTGTTCACTTCAAGGAGTAGGTGTTAGTGGTCCGTGCAAAACTCCCGATTATGTGCCTGCATCCCATTTCATCAACAAATCCATGATGACTTTACCGCTGCATGTGACTACTGCTTCACTAATTCAATCATCAACTGATGTGACTAAACCATCCCAAATTCGAGATTGCAATGAATACCCGACTGCGAATCTGGTTATATCTACCCATCCAGGCCGGCTTGTTGATCAGCCACAAATATCTGATGCTCAGTCATACATCGACGTCCAAGTAGCAGTGCCGAAAGAATTGGCAGCCGAAGGAATACAGTTCGTCACTTGTCCTCAAATACCGGGTTTTGTAAGTTTGTTTATTTTCATTCCGTGTTGTCTGCTAGGTAAAATTAAGCGTTCAGATATGCATCTCACCTTACTCGGAACATTATCCAAGAGAGGGTGGAAGAAAACAAAATTTGAAAACGATCTACCTTAACAACCGTCTAAAATATATGAAAAAACCGTTAAATTGGTAACACATTTCGAAAATACACACATTTCTGCACCAATCACCCGTAAACGTTGATCGAAGTATGCAGAACTGTCATTTGAGTAATTGACATCCGTTATAACTTGGTTTGTTTGCTCATTCGTGTAGTATGCGCTCGTTAAGCATGTGGATGTTGAGTGCTGAATTTTCCAACCCCAAAAATTCTGTGCTTAAGGTACTTTTATTTGCTCGGACTAGGAAGATTAATAGAATTAGGCGAAGGTCCGACGAGTTATTCTTCGTTTCACAAGTAATATTCCCCTGCGCTCAAATTCAAGCAGACCCTATCATAGCTATAAGCACATTTGGATCTAATAAAGGGCATAATGTTCTATCTACAGCTTGCGTAGGAATTATTCCATGAACTCTTAATGACAAAAATCGACAATCAGTTTAATCCCACTTCATGAAAGTCTCTGGATGTGAAGTTTTCTGGCAGATGGTCTAAATGTGTCATATCGTAACTTATACTAGGATTATATCATGAAGTGGCAATTCTGAAACAGGTGAGTTTCTGGATCTGGATTCACATTCAGAATGTCATTTAAATTCGATAGCGGTAGTTACGATTCACTCGATTTAGGTAAACCATTCATTTAGTGAGTAATCAGGATGAAGTGACCATGCAGTACAAACTGTGGTACAGAATGCAATCAACAGATATATCTCCTAATAATTTCGGAGTTTAATTTGAGTGAAATCAGCGAGTTCCATGGATTGCGAATCTGGAAATCGTGGTTGCTAGTGTGAGTTGTTCTTATCTATTTCCCTTATGTTTACGAAACAAATTACTCACCAGAATTCTGGAATAACTAATTATCTGACTGTGCCATAAAATTGAAGAGTTTGTCCGACACTATCCAGTGGTTACGTTCCAGGTGGATTAGTGGTGAAATATTATCCAATTTGGACTTCTGTAGTAATGTCTTTCACAAAAGTGTTACAAAATATAAGTAGACGATAACGTCATGTGGGATGACTGCTTTTGATGGGATATCTTCGAAGTGAAAACTCCACTTGAGAGTAGTCCATCCAGGGGAAACAAAGCAAACTGATTTGAATGAGGAAGGTTCTCAATGAACAAACCGTTCGGAAACTTCACACAAGCATGCAACTAAGAACTGTGCAGTAAGTTGAAACACTTTTGTCCCCGGATAGATTTAGGGCACGCAAATAGAAGAGATTGGTCAAAATCTCTCTGTAGAGTATACCTTGAATAAGTCTATTCGCTTGTTCTAAACTGTGCAGTAGTTGAAACAACAGTGATCTAATGAACCTAAACATAATACAATTGATTTAAACTACAGGTGAACGGTATTTCTTCTAATAAATCCCCTCTATGAAAAGCGTGTTAAGGATAAGGCTACCTGTGAATCAGTCCTATAAACAACATTATCAGTGCCACAAACGACCAAGTGCCAGTTCATATATTCTGCTTTTGAATACATCTCATTCGAATGTGAACGTGATTATTCGGTCACATTTGGTATGAGGTTACCTGCCTGCCCATCAACAACCAGAACTAACTGTCATGCTTGTATATATTACGACAGCAAACACTAAGGTAACTTCTGAATAAAAACACAAAATCAGTTTTACCGCCCTCATTCAAAGCCATTTTGTAAGTAGTATAATTGTGCTTAGAGTCAAACAAAACCATGACATAACCAATCATGATGAACTCCTTTTAAGTCAAATAACATTGATCGTACCAACTACAACGACTGGTTACGCAATATTCTGGTATAACGACTGGTTACAGTACATTTTTTGGGGGGTCTGGCGGCTTTATTACTTGCGATTTCGTTCGTACTATTAGGAATGTGTAAATCATCACCATTGTAAACAATACAACTGATAAATATGGATGCATGCGACTATGTACAGAGAAGAGTAGAGTAATGAAACTTTGTTTACAAGCCCTCTGTATTCGTACTCAAACACTTCAAAATAAGTTGCATACACGTCGCACGCAAACAACCGAGTGGCAAGCGAAGGCAGCATTGGCAAAGTTAATTGCCCAATGTGTCAATTTATGTATGTCACAAAAACAGTTCAGACAAACAAAGACATCATTCACCGAGCCGCTACAGTTAAAATCTTCGAGCACTCATCAATATTTTAAGTCACAAAATCACATTTATTTATCAAAATCATAAATGCTTTTGATCGGAATTCTATCCTAAATCCCTGGCAAACAGTCTGTAATTTATGAATTATGGTTATTGATGGCAGATAACCTGTTTTGAGGGTAAATTAATTACACTAAAATGACCAGTGTCATTATTTTTACTAATTCACCAAAATGTTCAGTGTAATATGGTTAGATGAAGTTTTACAGCAGTTTGTAGCAATATTGATAGACGAAATAAGACCTCCGAGGAAATATCGTTAACCGGTTGAACTTAGTGTTCGCTGAAGTTCATGTCATACAGTAAACCAGATAGTACCACCGAATAAGCAGGGCTACATTAGTGAATCACCTCGAATAACGTTAAATACCTATCAACTTTTAAGAATGTGTGTGATGTAAAAAGAACGTTTGACAGTACTTTTTGAAACGTATATGTGGTGCTTTAGTCTGTGCCTTTTTCTAACTTATTAAAAGGAGATTAGGTTAGTCACTGTTTTCCATTTGTGGGTCAAATTTGTGCATTCTTGTAGTTGCAGATCGAGTCCGTTCGTTACCAGAAAAACAGTGAACAAATTCCGACAATTTGTGCTGGAGATTTGCTACTCAGTATCGGCGACAAGGCGGTCATCAACTCGACGCCAGAAGACATACAACGTATACTGAGGTTTCACAGTGAACTGGCTGCAAATGATTCAGTGTGTATGACGGTTAGACGAATGCAGAAACAAGAGTTACATCCGATTACTCCGAAAGTTCCTGCAAAAATCCGATTTCGTAGCTTTCAGTCTCATGAAACTGGCGAAGAAGAAGCAGTTCCAAGTAAGTCGGTCTTCATTACGCCACAACTTAAAGCTATTCTAACCAGATGTCTATATGTGTATATGTTATTGGTAAAACTTGAAGCATCTTATTGAAAAGGGACGACAGATCGTTAGACTAAACGTGTTGTGTTGTTGGGACACATCGACAACGCACATAAGCACTAGAATGAAAATTCGAACTCTGGCAGTTGAGCGCTTCAGGTGGCTACTCTGAGAAATATTACCTGACTTAAACATAGACGAACATCATGCTATAAGTCATAGATTCGTTGATAACCTCAAAGTGACTGCTATCCTGATCAACAGATAATGAGTTGAAGTTAGTGGTGTGGTAACTTTTTGTCAGGAGATGATCAAGTGACCTGAGCAGCACTCAAAAGCAATCAGTGCTGGAAGGTTACAGTTTTGTAACATCAATAGAGTAACCGTCATCATGCTAGCTTTGAAAACACGAAAGTAGCAGTTAGAATCCGGGCCAACAAGGGTAAACCGACTGATCGCCGACCGTAGTTCGAATAAAATATAGGTCTATTGCTTTAATGTGTTACGGACTAACCGACGGAAAATGACTTCAATAAAGTGCAACAGATGTTAGAATTCACGAAGCTGTATTAATCAAAAAACAGTAGTTGGTGGTATACAGTTGCTTTTACAAAGATTAGTGGAACAAAAGATTACATCTTATTCTTAATTCCGAGTTATTCCCGCTGGACGTTAATGTGTTTGTGTCGTAACGAAAGAATTCACTTCATGAAAACTAACTAACCGGGTTAACTCTAAATCAAGCAGACCCCACTTTCAAAAATGACACGTATTCAAATAGTTTTGTAATCGCTGGGGAAAAAAAACGGTTAAGTTGATATTAGAACGTGTAGCAGTGGTCACGTCCGCTTCTGCCAGCTGCGTACTGAACTTAATAAACTTAGTAAGAAACTTAGTACGGTGGGGTCTTTGGCTTGTTTAAGTTGCAGGAAAATACCCGGTTTAGACACCAGAAGAACGTGTAGTTGATATTTACTAAATCAAAAGTAACTGAGTGACGTAGGCAGACTCGAACGGTTTTACGCTTTTGGTTTATTGGAGTCATTACATGATAACTTAAATACAGTTCGTTCAAGAAAACTTGGAATCATTATGTGGATTACGTATAAGTGGTCAACAGTTTGCTTATTTCGCGAATAGACTATTTTCAGTGTCAAGCACAACATCCCATCACTTGTAAACATTCGGAGATTTCGACAGATGTAAAATAAACACCGTATGGTTTTTCTAACCGCTTTCGCACGAACAGAAGGTTCCGGTTGGTTCTGTCTAACCAAACTATCGGAAACCCATTCTGCCCTTATTAAAGCTCGATACTAATGGATTCTACCGAGAATTTAAATGTTGACCAGCCAACTGTAGAACTGCTTTATTGTATTTAACAAGCGAAAAACTATAGTAAATGAGCAAGACAATGTAGCTGAACAACAACTTTCATCTATCATCAACAATGACAAGAGTATGCATTAGTTCGCATGATGAAATATGTATGGTTTAGGCAATACAGTTACTAACGAGCTTCTGTTGGATATTAATTAGCTGTCTTGCACCGTCATTTAGACGGCCTACTTTTGGTAATTTATCGTGAATTTCAGCAGAAGACGTTAATCAGTGGCAGTATATACTGATTTATTACGTCGAATGATGCGTCACCCTAGACACACGGAGACATTAGTTACTACCGTTCGTACTAAACAAACACATGACGCGCAACAACAGGTAACGAGTAAATTCATCGACAGTCTTTATTTTTCTTGCATTCAAGTGATCATCAGATCTGTGCTTATGAACTGCGTAAACAAAAAATGTAGGTCGTAGAATGGATGAATAACAAACACGGCCGAACACGTGAGTGGATGTGTATTTGTATAAATTAGACGCTCGATACGTTTGTCGACCGGACAGTGAAGGTCGACCAACAATCAACTTGGAAACGTATCGTCCACAGGAAGTATATTCTTGTTTCAGGTTAGACATGAGTCACAGTTGATCTCAGTTTCCACTTCCAGACAGATTATCCAGTCAACCTCTTACGACAGGAAGTATTAGACTTCAGTTTCGCCCCCGTCAAATTTGATCGGTAATACACATCCAAGCCTGAGAGCTGAATCTCACATCTGTTTATGGACAACGATTACACTTCTTCGTAGGTTTGAGAATAGGAGCTAACAGGCAGTAACTACGTCTCTTAAAGCAATTGTTAACAGACAAAAAACATCAAGATAACATTTTGCGATTTATTCCATGGTGAAAAAGACTTGGGAGCAATTGCTAGAACAACTGGGGAATTAACCCCAAGGCGTACAAAACACCTAAAACTGCTGATCACAAAATTACGCCCCGGTAAGGGGCTGGAAAACCAGAGTCCGACAATGAATGCCCCAAGTAACTATGAGGTAGATTATATGGGGATACTTCTGCAGCCGAATCAGCAAGCCGAACGTTTATGCATCAGTACCATGGATATATGTGGTTCGGTAAAATAAATGGAGTATATACCAACAAAAGTCGCATCATACTCGTTCATCCAAAAAAACGATATCAATAACGGGCTTATGACCAAACTGGGTTGGACTACGGTTGTGGTTAGACTAAGGTTACTTCATTGCTAAATGATTTGAAGAGAGCACCGAAGCAGACAATGCGACAACTAAGAGTTAACACACTAAATGTGTCCGTTGATAAGACATAGTATATGAGAGATTTTCGCATGTGATTGGGGAAATATTAAGTGTATGGTAAGAATTTACCATAGCTCTAGGCTAGAATAGACTTGAGGAGCAACGTGAGTTGAAAATGAAAATTCAGGAAATATTTCTAAAATCTTATCCAGCCAGTGACAATATGTCAATCACGGATTGACATCGGACTATCCTTCCTAGCACGTATCTACAAACTACTTTGCATTTAAGTATTATGACAACCGCGAATTATTTAATGGTGACATACACAAATAAACGCCTAGTCTTTAATTCAAGAAAACTTCCGATAAATTGCGCATTTATGGGAGTACCACCTGATACTATCCTTTCGTGTTGTGTTTAAGAAATAATTTATCCGAATCAACAACTCGACATTAAAGCAAGGTTTGCAACATCGGGATAATGACTCTTCAGCACAGTAAACCAAAGGGGTATTTCGCGTTACAAATCACCTGCAGAAAGGATTAAGGTTAAGCACTAGTCCCATCGGAAATGTCATTGCCCAAAAGTCTTAGATTGTGCAACATAACACAAGACTTATCACAGTCATATCAACAAGGTTGTATCCAAACTTTTTAAACTCTTTGGATTGAGATTCGGTCGAATAATTCCCTTGTTCAGTTACACAACACATAATTATGACATGTTAGCTTAAAATCTTTCCTACGATTTATTAAATAACACGTCCAAATAACTGTGCCGTTAATTATAAGTTCAGTTGAATTCCAAAGGGACATCAAGTGAATAGCAGGTTGATGGTCACATTTTCATGGCACTAGTCAGTTGCATCCTCGCCCGGCTGGTTCAACCTATATTCGACGTGGTGTTATTCTCAGTTAACAACTTGAACCTCTAAGTGCGACTCCAGCACACATTCACACAGCCCATAGTCGGTTATTAACCATATCTGTCAGATCCTTTGAAGCAACCAGACATGTGATCATGGAACTAGTCGTATGTGTAAGACAACAACGAACGCTTCCCACTGGAAAACAACTACACTCAATAGACCATGATCAATCAGAATTTCGTACATGTTTGCAGTGTACAGTCATCTCTACAAAACGTAGTAATCAACAGGTCATTACGCTTAAATCAGCCGAGTGCCTCTCTCAAACACCCCAGGTTTGAGCATTTTCATGTCACGAATTGTTTATATTTTATTTTGATGTAACTAATGCGCACCCTCACTAAAAACCAATATATCTCCAATAGTTTGTTAAATAAATTATGAAGCCGCATTTGATTACTAAACAATCCATAATCTGTCGGAAAGTCGCTACAGAATCAGAACTAACCATGTAACGAACAAATGTTTCCCATAATCCACAATCTGCGACACGTACTGACCTTATCGAACATCACGAGGTGACACTATGACCATTAGCGATTGTGAAAATACTGAACTGCCTGAACACAATCAAAGCAAAAGTGAAGTCGATAAGTGTTAAGATTCAGTTAGATAAATATTTTTACAAAACTCACTTTACTTTATTGTTCATTCAACTAAATAGAGCAACCAGTATCACTACGGGACTGTTTCAACTTGGAGCTTCAGCGGCACGAAGACGAAGGATTTGGATTTGTCTTAGTCAGCTCACTGAATTGTGATAAAGCCAGTGAAATCGGTGAGTTATCTTCGACCAGTTTCTGTCTTTAATAGCGATGCAATAGCTGCTTCTCTTAATTTTTACACATAAACAACAGTGATCGATAACACATGGTTATCTAACGGTACTAACTCAGTCTTTTTTTTAAGCTACTTACATCTCCGTAGGTTTCGAATGTGTATACTGGCGTGTGCACCAGATTGCAATCAGTGTTTCCAATCATCACCGTGGCAAACTGAACGGATCTGGGAACCGCGCTTTACACCACCAACACATGTATCTAGTGGTCGAGTACACAGGGATATTCGGTAATAGTCCATAAACAGCATGTCAGCTTTATTCATTTTTGTGCTGCAAAACGTAAGCAATAACACAAAACGACACTACGCAATAGCTTCCAAAAATTTCCACTAGCAATTCGACACCAGTGACAATCAACATTATTTGGAATATGTTTGAGAAGAGTGACCATCCATAATTTCGAACCAACATGTGAGTAATCCGTACTTAGTTTTATTGATAATGTCTCACTTCTGACACACAAGCTTCTTCGCAGCACTAATGAAAACGACTTCTACATCACTAGAATACAGATTCGTCGGCAGGTAATATGATAAACCCATTTGGCTGTCAACATTTTATCCGGATCTAGGAAGTTCCTAACGAGGTGGAGGGGGTCTTATGTGGTAGTAGACCGAGGTGGCCCAGTGTGTCGGATCAAGAATGAGAAGAATCAACATCGAGTGCACGGAAGCCAGCTTGGTAAATGGTATGAAACCCCGAGCAGAAGAGAATGCACACCAGGAACATCGACTTCCCCGAGGTCAATACGCAGATCGTCGAGAGAACGAACAGAACTTGAAAGGCTTTTACTTCAGCTGGAACAATCTTTGCGAGGGGAGGAGTGTAGTGAGGATGAGCGATCGTAATATGCTACTCACGCGATTGCTATTCAGTAGTGGGACCAGAGCATAGTTTGATATCGAAAAATGCAGGAAGAAACATCCAAGTGCACCGTCGCTTCGTAAAGGAACTGACCGTTGGCGTCTGTGGCAACCGAGACGGTCTGGGCCGAGTACTGTATGCAAATGAGTAGTTTTGTTTGTTGCCCTGTTTAAACGCTTAACCCGTGTTGCTTCGTTGAATAAACAACCTTTCTTGGTCCACAACACTAGAGTGAGGGTAGCTTCTCATTAGGTGTGTAGAATGAAGATTTTCCTTCAATGTACCAATGCAGATCATGTAGGCAAAGCATACTTATTAGATGATTAGCAGTACAAACCTTTCCGTATTTCCAATCATTAGTTCAGTTAAGTTTGAGTCATAAAGCGCTGAAAAATCATTGACTTGTACTTCATTTTGTCAGTGCAAGACGTAAGTAATATGCGTGGACGTCTTATGAAGATTCCCAAAGTGGTTGTTATTACAGTAGCAATTTCTAGAGAAAAGTGAATTCAGTCCAAGCTCAGCAGAATACTTTGATCTTCATGGACGCCCCGATTGGCTAATAGACAGTACTCGCGTAAAGATGGTCTTGTAAATATGTGCGTGTTTGAAAGTCTATTTAGAATATTGCTGCGAGTTTACTTTTCATTTGCCGATCTGATTGTTTGTTTTCCTCGGTTTAGAAGTCTTGTGTACACCCTTGAGAATTACCCTATAGCAATAACGTACTCTATACTATTACGATTATACATTGTAACTAAGCAACACAACTTAATACTCCCAAAGCCAGTTCCTTTTTAGTTAGATATGCAATTTATGGAACGGCAGACATCCTTTGGTTCCCCCAATTCTCACAAACGAAGTAAGAGAAATTCTATAATTCCTACTCACCATACATTGTCCACTTACTCTGTGCTCCACAGGACGTATAATCCCAGGCAGTCCAGCAGATCGATGCGGCAAGCTTCGAGTCGGTCATCGAATAGTGGCAATCAATGGACAAACTCTCGCAGGGATGCACCACACTGATATTGTGCAACTCATAAGACGAAGTCAAAAACATCTGCTGCTCACAATTGAAACTGATCCGTCGAATGGTGCACCCAGTTTAACTAATTCCAGCGGTAAGTCACTAGTGGGAACGTTGATACTGTAAGTCCACGAATTTCTCGTAAGTTAAATCCGACCGGGATTCATTTAGTGATTCTAAGAGTAGGTGCCCGAAAAGTATAGTCCTAGTTACTGCGATGCGGAACCAATAAGAAAATTCTAAAGCCAATCGATATTCCTCAAGGATCCTCCAAAGAGGGATTTACCTGTATATATAATTCAAGATTAAATCGTTCGTGTCTACCCAAATTCACCACCGATTTAATCCTAATCGGGTAAAGCGGTTGAAATGAACTAATTAACTTTGTGATATTCTCTTTTTCGAGTGAACACCAATTATCCGAAAAGCAAACTGCCTTACGAACTGAAGCAACTTCAAGATTTTAACGAAGGTGATGCTGAAACTAACTCAACCACTGAGACCTCCTGGAAGGAGAAGCCACTGCAGGTATGTTAATAATTGGTGTACAAATGCGTGATGCCTTTATTAAGTACAATGTGTAACGTGGACTAACATTCGATGAACATCCCCTTACAAGCCACTTCCATCAGATACTGCGTTTAACGGAGTTCAACCGTAGGACCCGATGAATAGGGGAAGAGTTAATTCGTAAACGGTGAATATCACCCGCATAGGATTGCAGCTTTTGCACCAATGAGGAGTGGTGGGTCCGATGTCCTTCGAAAACATTAGTCTTCAATTTCGTTACAGTCAGTGTGTAGCAGCAGTACCAAATAACGATCGACCACATGGCAATAATTGATTGTCGTTCAGCAGGTGTAAATACTACCAATCTTTCATTTTCATATTCTTTCATTTTTTCAAAAATATACATAAATCGATCAGTGAGTTTTGACACTGAAACACCGTACAAATACTAACCGTTACAACTAGTTTTATCGTTCCCTGCATGAACCTAGGAAACATAAGTATCTTAACTCTCAATATGAAACATTTGTACTTACACCATCACAGGTATTTACACACCAAAAATGACAGGTAGCAACACGATTGTAACCTTATTCAAACAATTAGCTTTCTTCATAAAATTGTACACAGCGGTAAGAACACAAATCAGGCATTTCTGTGTGCACCCTGGAAAGTGAAACTTAAACAGTCAAAGCGATCACACGTCCAACAATATTTGAAGTATATTGGTTATATTTATTTAAAAAGCGATACCACAAGACTTCAAAGTTAATACTGTACAAACGATGTACCAGAGGTTTACACTTGTATACAATCAGACGCTCAGTATGCGTCAGAGAAACAGGTTTGTGACTCATATGCTGAATAGATAAGGAAACGACTGCGAGCCAGCATAAAAAGCTAATGTGCATATCTTGTCACGTGATCGGATAATGATTCAGAAATAGTGCGGATCCTAGCCCAACCTTTAAAAACCGAGGCAAACAAAAGCAGAATACCGCTCAACAAGTCAATAATTTCCGTGAGTTCAACTTGGAAAGAAGTCCTAGTCGAGGTGTCATCGATTGGAGTTAACAGGACAGTTACTGTGTCTTCTCTCGAGGCGATCGAGCAACCTGATCATTACTCACAAGCGAAAGTGGTTGATTGTTCACATATGATAATTCGGTCGTGCCTAATGTGAGGTCATTGGCGCAGTGGTAAACACAGTTGCCTCGTGAACAGCGTGGCCGGAGTTCTAGTCCCGGCAGTGGCAAGGATATGCACTACTGACGAGCTCTAATGAGAGCGAAACTCGAGTCTAGTGCTTCTGCTGTTCGAAAGGGGCCGACTGGAAAGTCTATGGGAATGTGACAGCTGTGACTAATTGTGGGTGATGTTCAATCAATATGAAAACGAAAATCCCCTACTACTCATCAATAACTGCAAAATAGCACAGAAGACGAGGAAGTATGTAAGAGTTAACAATCCACGAAGCGACGAGCTGTAGAAAATGCGTGTCATCTGACACGTCGAAACATGATTGATACGGATAAGTTAGTGTAACTCATGACATAAAGTTACTCCCAATCATTGTGACATTCACTATTTGGAAGTGGGCAAACCTTAAGTACGTAACTACGTGTACTATGTTTTGAGTTTCAGTCAATCGTGGTCATTATAAAGTAAAACCAAAACAATCGCATACTTTGAGGTACTCACTGAGAGGTTACCTTTGTACAACATGTCGAGGACGAAAGATAAACTACGTTGTATTGATGCTTAGTTAGATCTGTCAGAAAGACACATGCTCAAGAAACATAGACACACAGGAACGAGGGTTTTACAACTGTTATGACACTTATGCAGAAAGGAGAGGTAGAGAAGATGACGGAATAGACCCACCAAGATATATCAAAGATAGTTGTTACATGAGAAGACACAGCACTGTTGAAGCATGTGTGTTGTATTTCGTTGGTGACGTAATTACTTAGTAGATCATTTAGGCTCGGCTTGATACATATCCCAACGACGGCTGAGCAAAAGCTGTTCGACTTAAGCGCTTCACAGTTCTGTTACAGTCTAAGAAACAGATGGATGGCCTGGCACCATATGCATAGCGTTAATAAAATTAAGTACATAAGCTCGGCAACAACATTCAATGTCGTTCCTAAGGGTTGGTGAACACAGTGATGACAATGACTGAAGGTTAGTTTGGAAACTGGCATCATTTTGCACTTACTGATCGGTACAAGAAGATATCGAAGATTATATACTGTGTAAAACAAACAGAGTAGGAGATAAGCGTCTTGAACTACTTCATTCATGAGGGTTTAAGATTGTGAATTCTTGTGTCTGTACAAAATCCTGGCTTGAAACGGTTACCCACTATTGTCCCAATAAAACTAAAAACGCAGGTTGGTATTACGCGGTATAATTATTCAGGCCGAGTCGAGACTAAGCATCTGAACAAAATGTGTTTGGTAGGTGATGAGGTAGGAAGTTTGCTGGCTGTGAAACCACGTACTAACCTGTTTTTGTACATGTTCCTTCATCCTAAAGGTTCCTGTAGATCTGAGTCGAAGTCACGTATGAATTGAAAAAAAAAAGGATCAGCTGAAGACAACAAATTATTCACACTTGAGTGAAGGTAACGGGAGCATGAAAGTTTGGTCAGTGGCTGCGATGTCGGCGGCGCTGTTGGTCAGTTTATCAATACTTTACTTAGAAGTGAAGTACTGTCAACCCTAAATACAGACCGTTTACAATCGTAATCACTGGTGTCCGTAGCCAGAAGTGTGCACCCGGTATTAATTATCATACGATGCAGTCACGAAACCCCACGTGCTATGCCTCCGAATCGAAAAAACCCAGAACAACAACAGTCTGGCAGGTGTTACATCTCAACTCACTGGGAAAAAACATCACCTTTTTTCACAAAGCAACAACAATATTTACGACTGTTGTTGAGCAACAAGCGTTCTTGCGTTTTGATTGGCAAGTTCATTGCTAGGTTCCACGACGTTGCATTCAGCAACTCAGTCGTTTTAATCTGATGCACATTTAAACAGCAGCTGATAGCCGTTTTTGACTGGTTGGCACCGATCGACAACCATTCCGCCCGTAGCAGCTCGTGCGTGAACTTCGATTAGGTGAACCTTTTCCCATCAGGAAATCGCTCCAGTCCAATCTCATTACATGAACAATCTCAGGTCGCCAGCTACAGATCATCTAAGAAAAACCTTAGGATTTGCTAGATCAACACATCCCTACCTGATAAGAATTTTGCGTTCCAATCTGAAGGTTTACTGTGAAACACATGCATGAACCTGCGTCCATTTTTCCACTGTTATCCTCAAAAGAAGAACCAGGTGAAAGGATAATAGGTGAGCCTACATAGCTGTGTGCACAAGTCGCTTAAACATTTTGTTACCAAGCATTATAGCGGACAGGTGTTGGAATTGCAGTCAAAAATCAACTTCGGCTCTATATCTTAAATTAAAAAATAGGTCTGCTGAGAGACAAAGAGTGCCAGTTAAAAATTTTAATACACCTTAAAAGTGCACACTAACTTGATGTGATGTAAAATTCGGGGGTAGAGGAACTATGCTTTACTTCAATGTTAACTAAATGAAAAACATGTCACCAGTTAAACTTAGGTCGGCTGTAGCAAGGTTAATAATATTCTGTAAGAATTTGAGCATGAAAAATGTCAACAGTAAGCTAATGTATGTGCACGTAATCGCCACTCATTCCACTAGATTCAGAAGGTCAGCTGCAACACCCACCGAGCAGGACTTCTTCTGTGCTCTAGTGGACAACCGGCACCATCAATCTATGCGGTCACTTTGCGCAGAGGTGCACATGGTTTCGGATTCTCACTTCGTGGTGGCACAGACTATGACCGGGTCCCGTTGTTTGTGTTTCGCATCGCTGATGGGGGACCAACATATCTGGATGGCCGCATTCAAGTAAGCATGATCAGAATGAATCTCGCCGAAGGTTGCTACGAGTGTGTATTAGTCAGTCTGTCCATGGAAGGGAAAATATGCACACAAGTAGTTCTAAAAAATAAACGTTCCTCCGTCAGTTGAACTTGATTAGATTGTGCTGAATGGTCTGCGAACGCTTTAGTCACTTGACAGCATATGTACGTAGGAAAGCTACAGAAACTTAACGGTAAAATCCAACAGTACAGATACCCTTAGTGAGGATTGATTCAGGATTAAGTCAAGAAACTAACATATTGATTTGTCCATTCGAAGATTATCAATGTTGTGCGTCAAACAAGATTTCACTAAAGCAAGTTCACACAAACGCAGACAAGAACAGTCTGGGTAACTGAGTGACAATCCGCAACAGTGTTTGATAATCAGGTGTTGGTACCAATGGTCAACCATAACCTTATCTCATTGAGACATCTAGATGAATACTGATAAATCTATACTCTAACAGTGGCAGCAATAACTGTGAGGCAGTAATTGTTTCCGTACGAATCGCAATCCCCCAGAATCGACAAAAACCATCGTGACAATCGTTTGCCAAACACTGCTGCTAAATATTCCCTCATCTACTGAACTGTAGATGATAGGTCTGGAATTTTCATCGATGTACGTTTAAAACATTTGGTGGAAACATGAGGTTAACGAAGAAAATCCAGAGGATAGCATCAAAAGGAATTCTTATACTTCAAGTCTGACAATGTTAAGGACCAGTAGTAGTGCTCAAAATTACCCAGATTAGTCGTCAAACTCCGAGATGCATGCTTATGAGAGCAATGTGTTGGATTAGGCTGCATTCACAATTTGCAGTAGCCTTCGCATTCCCATTGACTTTTACGTAACTCCTTCTACAAAGAAACATTGTACTCAGATCTGACTTCTGTTAGAGCTAGCCAGTATTATATTAGGCAGACGTTGATCCACTTTTGTGTGTATAAGCAATTTGTCCAAATAATGCCCTAGAAATAATGTAACGCCATTCGATAATTCCAGCAGTACAACTCTGTTTTGCTACGTGTGAATAATATCTCTTGCCTTGATGATGATGAATGAATATTTGTTGTGAACAAATCGTTTAATTTTCAGATCGGAGATGAAATACTCGAAATCAACGGCGTTCCGGCACACGCTATGACCCATCAACAAGCTGTGGACACGATCAACAAGAGTGGTTCGGAGTTACATTTGTTACTATCCGATCATAGTTGCAGACTCCTTGAAGCCTCGGTCTAGACAGGCCAAAAATTGTGCACCGAGGCGAAAGGTAAAGTATCCCTTCCTGTTCAATTATCCCCAAAACTCAGAAGACCTCATACTCAAAAAACAAGACAACCCAAACTAGTCCATTCCATCGTGCATACTGTTTGTAAATCGAAGAACGATCAACTAAATTACTGAAATATTCTCTTCTAAATCTGAAGGACTTTAACAACAGAACTATCAAGAAAGTTTGCGTCCGGTGTTACGCGTCCATATGCAGAGAAAGTTAAAAATCTCTATTCGATAGGCAGTGCGAACTGTACAGAAAATGTGGTTCCGAAAAACCAACTCGACGCTTACAGTGCCTGGTTTCCTCAATGCACAAACCTCGAAACGATCACCGCTAAGTATATTATTTCCCTTTGCTGTTGTTTCAATTTACTTCAAGTCACTGCGATTTCTGTTAGACGTAAGTGTCACAGTGCCAGTTCAGATTATCCTGAGCAATTTGAGAACGAAATACGTGTTGGCTACCCAGGACAAACGTGTATTAGCAACCTCGTTCATAGGATGGTTCGATATATCGATTATCAACTCGTGCCTTATATGGTATAGCACAAACTATCCGGTACTGATTAGTTCGAGGTGTGATCAGGCGAAAATGACAGGTTGTCATCATCTAAAACCTGAACAAGTGAGCCAAACCTGACTGTAAGATCACTTAGTCCACAAATTTCCTGACTGACATGAGGTTGATTCTGACTGGACCACATCAATCCAAACTTTTGAAATCAATTCGTATCAGAGTAAACTGGCCGGACGTAGGCAATATTACGTGACAGAACAGAGGTCGTCCCCTTAAAAAATAAAGCCGAAAAGTTGGTCGGGTAGGCACAACAAAAATGTAGACAGAATGTCTTAGAGCAAAGACAATAATCACAGGTCAACGCAATACAAACGTTCAAAGCAAATCGGGCATCTTGCACAACCGCCGAAGCGTGCACGGTGAGTTGAACGATAGTTTACATCACAGAGTTCACGAAAAGCTTGGGAGAATATTTCGAAATCAGGCAGAAGCAACTAAATCTGCTCAAAATGGAAACAAACATTCAACTATCACCAAAAGTTAATCAACCTAATGTGGTCTGGTCGTGTAACAAAAATGTAGGCGACCACTAATCACACAGTTGATCGTTTCAAGATAAAAACAAAACGAGTTGACGGCAACATACGTTGAGGTACGTGTTCCTATTTGCGGATAGATTTCATAAACGATCGTTTGTGCATTGGATGAACGCACAAGATGACCTCATCGAACAGCACCGTAGACTTGGAATTTTTGACCTTTGAATTCCGTAGAGTCGTCGCTAAGGAAAGGAACATAATCCCGAGCAAAATGAACATTCTTGATGTCACTATAAGTCATAGGCTCTGCAAAAGATGAGGGAATGTTAAGTTCCATATGCTAAATCTATTAGTAAGACAGCCTGGTTATCAAATTTACACTGTACCCATGGTAACCAGAGGAAGGATGTACACCATTCGGATAGCAAAAGACCCGCGAGCCTATATTGTCTCCGTTGACCCCTATAAGGCGCGGTAACACATCGCTTAGTTCGCAAATGAGTTCTCAAACCAGATCGAATGGTTTTTCTTGATAATGTTTTACCGAGACAACAACCTATAAAGGGGACGACAAGCTTAAGTTGAAAGTCGAAAGTCCCAAATTTTTACTCTTAAAAGACCATCCAATTCGTTCATCGATTGTTATAGGCTGCAAAACGACCATTTGTCAGCAATTTTCAGCATGCTGCCCATAATCATTAAGCCAACGTGACTGTTTGTATTCATCACTAACCGTACTTATCAACTCGACCAGAGTTGCCATGACGTACTTTGATAGGAATAATCCCCTGCTGCTGGTAGCAAACACCTAAGAAGAATGGGTTGAAAACAATGTCTCCAGCATTCACACCGCAAGGCGTATGTCACCACATGGAGGGCAATTCATATTGAGAATGGAAACTGTCATGATATTAATATCTATAGGATATTAGCTGAGATAATACAGCTCCAACTCGCAATCTAGGGCCTAGTGGACGAAAGTCAATAACGCCGAACTGCCGCAGTGGACTTCAGTAATATTCAGCCTACAATGAACAAGATTTCTGTCTGTCTGATACGACGAGAATATGATAACCAATCGGTCACCAATGCCCGACAACGACAAAGTAAAACTCATAATCTCCGCTAGTCACGTCGTCAACGGCAATTATGTAGATAATGCTGTGGTGAAAAAACATTCGGACCCCTAATATGGATATGAACATACTATTCTGTTATAAGCTGAAAATTCAACTTCCGGTAAAAATATCATCACTAGACATGCGTCACCTAATCTCATTCCTAACACTAATTGACGAGGTGCGACCACGCAGTTTCGCGACTGTCTTCAGCGCAACTGGTTTGGCATTTTAAAAAATGAAAGCAGAAGTACATAAAAGAATTTAAATCCTATTAAACGCTAATTAAATCATATCCCATAATAGAAATACACTATAATGCAAGAACTGCCGGGAAATGCCAGGCTCGAAGCACAGAAAACACGTAAGAACCAATAGAAAAAGGGTTTAAAAATTCAGCAAACCCAAAACAGACATGTACATCAACTTGGTCCGTAGAGATAGTGGTTCCAAAAATACTGATGTGAAAAAGTAAGGAATACCAACTAGGCCTGTAATGGCGAGGAGCAGCACAGGAGAACAGACAATTCAAATGCTAAAATCATGAAGAGAGCATGGTCTTCTTTTTCGGACTCAAAGCTTTTTGATGTTCGATACGGAGCCACAACTCGTGCACTGCACGTTTGTGTTTGTCCAAACGAGACTCGGAAGCCAATAGTAATCCACAGATGGGACAGCCAAATCCTAGATTAGGAACAGCCAGATAAGAGGGCCAACATTGAGCACGTGATAGCTGGCCATGATTAGCATGTGCATGGCCCATATTCGGTTTCAGTGACAATAAATGAGCCAACACATCATCGACAGATTCAAAGGGCTGACTAGTTTTCGAACAGCCTGGGCAGTACATCTTGTCGTCCGTTTGAAGCAATTGCTGTCGATGATGTTTAAGCGCCTGTGAACAATTACCTGCCATATGAGCTCGTAGAACCGGATTCGAACGAAATTTTAGACCACAGGATGGACATGGCCATAGTCTAATGGAGAGACTAAGTTTGTTTCGAGTCTGCATGTGACCCAGACGAGTCGAATGGGAACGTGTGAACGATTTCGGACGGGCGGTGCACTTAGTCCGATGATTCGATAAAAGGCGAAATGAGGCGAAATCGGAGCGATGACACCAGGTGCATGTCAAATCACGATGAGCATCATTTGAAGTAAACGAGTTGTTGTCAGAGTGAGCCGGCACTGTAGTGGCATCCGAGACATTCGAGCGTACGTCATCCACAGAACTGGTTAAGCTACCTGTAGACGCTCGTGTTTTAACCAATCTTGGGCGACTAGAAATCAAAACCAAAAGAAATGCTTTAGTAAGCGATTACCTAGCAGTAGTGACAATAAAATCTAATGGATAAGTCGAAACGAGATCCAACATTTACAGCGATTAAGTTAAAACAACAGCTTGCACCAGAAACGGGTGTCCAACTTACAGTGTTCTAGCAATCAATCGCTTGTTTACAAGTCCGCATAGCAACTGTCATCACCATTGTAAAAAATGTTTCGCATGAATACGAAAACGCGCATAACACTAATGATAACGTAAACCGAGAGGAGTAAGGTAAACGAAGAGAATCGAAGAACAAAGTGTTAAGAAATAAACATTCCAATTTGTGAAACGCAATGTATAAATAAAACACCCGGGCGATTTAATTAAAGCACCTACCTGTGAAATAACATACAAACAAGACGTATGTATGATTATATGAGTTGTTGTGAGCACTGCAACGCTGAGTAATGGTGGCAGAACAAGGGTACCTGAATGTGCCCGCTCCCGAGAGCTGTAATAAATATTTACCAAGTCAGGCATAAACTCTTGTGTAAGGAAACTGACAACGCACAGACGTGACGTTCATTGCACATTGGTAGACAAAAGAAATGGTCAGGGTTAACTGGTATCAACTAACCGTCCAGAGTAGCGTGCTAAACAGTAAAGTCCGCACACTCTCGTCTCGCCACATCCTAGCACACGTGCATTTGCCTTACAGAATAGCAAGCCTGGAACATTTCTGCTTAACAATATCCAGTTCTCGATTAATTAACTCTTATACTAGCTAGTCATGTTTACTATCCCCCGGCTTGACTGAATGTCAAACTTTGAATACCAAACACAACAGTGCGAAAAATAATTCCAACGTGTTCAATGATCCCCATCAGAAAACGGTAACTTTCACCATAAGACAATTTAAGTCGTCGTGCAGAGACTCGTAGGTTGATGGGAGCATTATCATCCTGAATTGTGCTGTCATTCCAGATGAACAATAATAGTAGTAAATGTTCTTACAACAGGTTCTCATAGCCGAAACCAGTGACAGTGTGATCCAAAAGGTCTGATTCACTCCTTACGGTATGAACCGGATCACAGTAACAAGGACAAGCTGTATTAATCACTCTGGGTGAGTGGATATTCAGAGAACGCACAAAATGTTATCCATAGTGCATTACGAGTGATAAACACAGAAAAACAACTTCAGATCCCAGCTTTGATTCCATCCCAATAAGCCAAGGTCTGAACATGAAATGTCTGTAACCGGAATACCTCAAGTACAAAAGAGCAAGGATACCAGGGATCCCCAATAACATCTTCACCTCTAGTCCAATAAAAATACCATGCATAGTCGACTCCTAAAGAGTCGATCCAACTCGAAAGCTATTATTTATCCATTTGAAAACAGCCATCATCCCAGGCATACTAGTATGTACATATATCTGGTGATGGAAACTCGCTTGTGCCCGTTTTCTGGGGAACAAACTAGAGTAATTGAGAGATCCTGATGACTCAAAGAAGCTTGAAAGCATAGATTCAGTATACAAGAGTAACGCCTGATTTATCCAATCACGAGATAGATCTTTCCGGTTACTCTATCTTTCGAAGCCTATATCAATACTGAATTATGTGTAGCCCTAAACGGCTATTCTAGCTTGCTATCACACGCGATTCCTTGAGGGTAACTGGTAGCACATCTCGCTCATCGTTACGCAAGCAATTAATTGCAAAATCGGTATCCCAACCGCTGCTAGCATGATGGTATTTCTTACATTCCGGACAACCTTAAAGGATATCATGCAATCAAATAAAGGGCACTCCAAAATAATTTCACGTATAACAACATAATACTTAAATCGTAATCAACAGGTTGTTTAACGAATAACTTACTGTGGCAAGAAAACAAAACGACGAACTACAAACATAGTTAAAACAAGTTCAGTTTCACACATTCAGAAATAAAAGAAGCACCGAACGAAGTTCACAATTTAGATCGTACAGATAAGCGCGACAAGCAACGGCCCCGTGCTACGAATACACAGAAAAAAGGTCTTCATGGAAATAAACATACGCTGTACGGGTAACCAGTGAAGGATCTAAATTAGTATAAAGTGAACACCATTGCCCGTTGGTAGCAGCTTTCGCATTCAGGCTGCAGTTCGACTGAAATTAACAAGAAAGTTACTGTGTCTCTTCTCAAAGCGACCGGGCAGCCTGAGTAGTACTCACAAGTGCATGCGGCTAGACGTTTCGTGCATGGATTACTTAGAAACAGGAGGGATATGCAAATCTGTCAATCGACAGGGATATAGTTTCGCGTCAGTAGTAGTGCACCATAACGGCATCTTTGAGCTTGCTAGTTTGTTACGTTGGTCCGCCTTTGTAACAAAGCTCCTGGTAAGCAGTACTTAGCAAAATTATCCACTTTCAACAAAATTGTGAATATTTCCAAATGAATAGTCGGCTGTCAAGTTATGCAACCCGCCAATTCACTCATTACCCGCAAAGCACAGGGGACTCACATCAGAGCACTCAAACTGAATAATCCGCTTAAAGACAGCTACCAGCAACTGCTTCAAGTGTCCAGATACAGAATCTACCAGCAGGTTCCAATGATTTCAATTTGTTATGGGTAAAATGTTGAATCTGATATTCAAGAACACGCTATAGATTCAGTTACTGCATCATACTGACTTTGGCGTCCATACATTCTTGTTTTCGTTGCAGGCATCGCTAATCCTCCATATACCTGGCATATTCTTCATCTTAGTGACACTCAAAACTGTTGTGATGCTCATTTTTAGTCAATCTGATTTGAACCTCGCTGAGTCATCGGCCTACTTTCTTTTCCACTGAAACAAAACAGGTTTTCATTGTATGTGGAGCTTAGTAATAAGTTGATTGGACCGCAAATGATGTAGATTAAGAGGAATTCTGTACAACTAAGTATCAACGACTGGAACAGACGAACAGTAACCAAGCTGCTCGTTCACACTGTTGACTTACTCCATACGCTTATCAAAGTCAGAAAATAGGTATTAAAGCGTAATCCTTGGTGCACTGAGTAACCCTATCCACAGTTGTAGGAAAGGTGTATCCTAACAAAGAAAAACAGTTGGTTTGTAGCAATGAGGCCACCCAGGTATACTACAGTCCGAATAAACTTGGACGAAGTTACTGAGGTGTAGGCGATACGCCGGACAGCAGCGACCGCAGCTGAACCGATTAAAAAGAAGACTTGCAATTTTATAGGAGGGTGATAATTGAGATCAGGTGTGAGTGGTGTGCAACTTGTATCAAGCAAATCCCCAACTATTTACCAACAGCGAGAATGGCCCTGAAGACAACTAAAGATCAGCTGACACTTGTAAGACATTTCGTCCGACAGTGTAGATTCCAGCTCACTGTCACCTGAATGTAGTCTTTCTTGGATCTGTCCGATAGAGTGGAATAAAGACCTTCATTCTTTCGCTAACACCTTAAGATGGTTTGTCCACGGTGATATCAGATATTCTGGTAGTCATGGTACACGTGTACGAAATATCAATTAGTATGACAAATAAAACATCGTCCCTCAGTTACCAACTTGAATAGCGAAATCAAAAAACCGGTTTTACAAGATGGTAATACAAGTTTGTGTTCTCGTCAGCATTTTTGGTCATTCCCCAACTGGTTTACGGCTTGAAATAAATCGAACTGTACAGGTCATCGTCTCTTGCCTTGGGGACGTTTGACAAACTATTTCATTTATGTTAGTACCATTTTGTGTGTTCTCGTCAGCTGCAAGGCATAACAGTGGTGAATATCGAAAGTACGTACACAAATTGAGCCCATAAATCAAGCCAATGTATACACTAGTCTCTCATTGGTCAGAACTATGACAGACGAAGGTTCAAGGTCAACAGATTTTGCACACGGATGACCGACACTCATGACAAGCAACGCCTCGCATGACTTAAGGATGATAGGCTTGTGATGACGCATTAACACACGGAAGGCATCTATCGAGTCGACCACATGACCGGTCTCTAACACG
>LUCH01000684.1:5638-21435 GCA_013368495.1 Paragonimus heterotremus | reverse complement strand
TGGCTCAGAAACCTAGTCGCTCCGCGCAGAAGATGCTCACAGAGTATAGGCTTTCGATCGTCGGTGTCTCAAAAGCATTAGTGGTGTGTGATGGTAACACCGTGACAGTAATGGCGAAGTTTACCGATGCGTGTTCGGCACGGATAGACCCAGCCGACCGCTAGGCATAATGGACTCGTCTAACAGGCTTCGGTAGCTTGATTACACCTTATGAATGTTAATTCTGCTTGCAACACACCACCTTATCTGTGGGTGGTGGGTTGGGTTAGAAGCTGCGGTCTGTTGGTCGGTGTGTGGCTTCGGTACGGTTTATGAAAACACCCACAATGAACTTTGCTTCAAAAGGGCGCTTTCGGCTTATTGGTTAGATTAGGAAGATTAATAAACACTCTTCGTCAAAGATGTTGTCGATACGGCGAAGGATAGAAGTCAATGACGTTCGTGTTACGAACCTCCGTGTGCATCAATGTAATCTACCTTCTATCTCCCTCGTCATCATTCTCCTTTCTTTCACACAATGCCGTTTCTAATTTGATATTGTCATGCTTTTGCCATTATATATATATATATATATAATCTTCTAAATCTCGCCATTAGACTCGGACTACCTTTATCCATAAATTGTATGAACTGAATTCGAAGCCAAACGATGTAGGTTAACACAAAAACAAAATCCTCAATAAAGCTCATGAGGATTTCAGTGGATTACTAAATGGTGTTCAAGCTCAAGTTCAAATGCAAATTGTCAGAAGACGGAATGAAGAAAATTAGTCAACACTACTGGACTGCACATTGACCGAAATTACAAAGGAAGCATAAAAATAAAGAAGCTTGTGACAACGGACCTGAGAGGGCTATCCGCAACTGAAGTGTGTGGTATGAAAAAGAACAGGTAATAGTATTGAAACTATCAGACGTTTGCGTCCACATGAGATACAAGAACCAATGCAAGTCGAATAATGTACGGTTACTGAAACAGAGATCCCAGTTGGCTGGAAATCAAAAACGTTACGCGAGCAAAATAAACGTCTAAGATGAATAACAATACTGTCGTCAGACGTCACGTGCTCGTAAAAACAAACGGACCGTAGAGAACGCCAAACTGGATGCACTAACGAACAGCTCCACAGATTAAGCTCGGTGAGAGAACCTAGTGAATATTAGGAACAAATCGCAACAGGCAGGAAAGCTTGTTGTAAAGAGGTATGTTCCGAAACAGCGTATGCAGTTGCGAAAGAACTTGGTTTCTGTCACACTGACGAATCTTTGGAACAGGGATCGCCCGATTCCACCTGACACCGAGAATGACCGCGGCTGTCAAGACCTGAAATGGGAAGTGACTAATGGCTTGCGCGCAGGCCGGTGTCTTCCAACTTCGCACATAACGTTTACTCTACTTATACGCTCACAGTAATATACTTTTATTTCTGAAGTTAACGTGAGTCATCAGCATGCGTTGTCGTTTAATCAGACCCATCCGATGACCTAACGACTAGATTGAAAACTTTAGAGATGAAGCGAGCACATCTATTTGAGAGTTGCCGAATAACAACTTCCATGATTCGTGGTTATGTTAGGAGTCGGGCTAATGAACGCTAGACCACACTTAGGAAAGTTGTTCATTTTCCACCAACCAGACGCATAAAGTTGACGAGTGTGCTTAACATTTTGAGGATGAATTCAACTGGCTTCAGCCGAACTATATAGAGGACGACAGTCGAATGGTCAGTTATTGCATCCTAAAAAGAGTTACTGAGGCGCAACAGGTATCCACTATCCTTTTCTTTTCAAGGATAGTGGAGACAGGTCGGTAACAGAACTGCCAAAACTCCTTCAGACGACTTGGAAAACTGAAGAGGTATCTTGCGAACGATGTTGATCAACAGTTGGCTCCGGTTTCAAAATGGAAGCCCGAGATTTGTGTAATCACCACCTGTCTAGTATCCACAAAGTCCAGATAGCTTATTGTCGGTGTTGTGCGTCTGTTGATTTAACCCAGGAAAGTTAGACACGTGAAAAATAGGCAGGATTCCGTCCAGGTCGAATATGCACAGCTCACACTTTCACTCTGTGGAGGATCTTGGAGAATCAGCACCATTACAGGCAGCCAACGATCGTGTTCGTTTTAGATCTGGAAGTTACTTTCGCTCCAATTGCTCGTAACGTTCTCTAGAACCGTTTCCTTTACAAAGTAGCTTCAGAGAAATTTCAGGCTCGGTCTGTAAGTGCAGTAATAAACACTCTCGAAGGTGTTTCTCAGGATGTCTGACCTCTCTCTCCTCCTGTTTAATTTTGTCACAGATGAAATTCTGGAAAATGCATCAGAGAAATCCGATGAGTTTGAAATTGAGCATCTTCATTTTACCAAGGTAACCAACATACAGTACGCGTATGGAATCATCTTACCCAATTCCTTTTCCTGAAGCATGAAGGTCTCCAGTTGAGCCTAGCGCCTAGCACTTTTAAAGTTTAAGGTTTTGTTTCCGCAATAAGGCATTGACACAACCACGTTCTATATTGCAAACGGTCCATTTAAAAATGTGGATAGTTTCATATACTTGGATAGCATCATTTCTTCGGCTTGTAATATCGTTGATATCATTGAGAATAATAAAAACACGTTGCAAAAAAGGGTATTTAATGTTTTTATATATATATATATATGTATATATATATATATATATATATATATATATAATTCGCAAAATAGGCCTGTTTACGGCGAAGTTGTCAGCAGATTTGCTGTGTTCAACCAAAATTGATTCCACTAATTATCCCGCATCAAATGGGCTGACTGCGTGAGTAACACGGCTGTTTGCCAGTGCACATTTCGGTACGCTCTGGGTGATCGGTTAGATAGTCAGATCATCAAGGTGCACAACTTACGACGGTCGGGTCAAGTACTGCGCGTGCCAGCTCAGCATTTCCTACTGAGATTGGCAACAGTTGGATAAAAGCATTCATGGTTAAACAACGATGTGGTGACGAAATATGGAGATCTCGGCTACTACGTTGAGTTCAGCGGGTGGGCATCACCTGTCGGGTTGGAGACCTCGTGATCACCCGAAGTGCTTATTAGAAGGGTTATCTGAAATGACAGCGTGTTGCGCCCACGTCCGATTTTTCTGTTTGGCTTTGTTCAACCCATTTTTATATTTTTTTTTAATGAAAAATTCTTCGACACATATTCCTGAATATATTTCGTGTTACTATTACCGTTAGTAATAGCTCGAGCCACAGTACCTTCAGGCCAGGCTCATGCCTGCTACAAAAGACTAAATAAAAAGAGTAATAAATACTACACTAAAATAAATCATATTGACTTTAAACTATGAGGTCCGAGTATGAATGGTAGGATGCCCGTTTCATTTCTACTCGATTCGTCGAATACTACTATCAGAGTTGCTAAAGCCTGAAGCCACCTAGCCCGTTCGCTTACTTACTGGTCCGGGGCAATGGAAGTTCGAATATGGTAGCTGCTGATAAATTTGAAGTGTTTTTATGGTAAACAACTGAACGTGTGAATCAAATCATGGAACCACAAGTGGCAGTGATGTTGCCAATCCGCTTAATGAGGTTTAACCACAAACTTGACAAATTAGGTGATATGTTCGATGGCCGTTTTCTTTAGGATGTGCTGGTTGAAAACCGCCTGAGTGGCCTGGGATCATCGATGCCTGATATAACAACGAGCACAGTTGGTGGCATCTTTTGCAACATTAGTCCATCACCATAGCTGTAGTCCAAGGGCATCAGCGCATACACAACTCTAAAGGTGACGCGCGCTGCATTGCTTATTCACAACTTATGCTCTGTATCCAGTGTAAGCTTGAGGAAATGAGGCCAAACATGAATGGAGGTTTTCGAAGCAAAATATGGCCAATACAGATCAACCAAACGGTGGACTAAAACGAGAATGAAATCCCTATCTGGTAAATAAAAATGTGTCATGAAAATAAAATAAGACGATATACAGTCGTAAGGGTGCATTGTGAATAAATCTGCGCTCAGAAACCACCTGAAGTCATTAGACTCACCGTAACGGGTGCCAATTTACATGCACGAATATGCAATTTGAGATAGCCGGAATTGGTGCAACGACGAGTACAATAGGGACAGTCGTGGAACTGAGTGTGAGTTGGGGAGGTGAGCGTAGACTGGGTGATCGAGTGGACTTCCTGAGTTGTTTTCACACCTTGACGGACAGGGGTAATGGCGTCCTCGTGGATATTCTGCTAAAACGCATGGTCACAAAGCAAAAGAGTAGTTTAGGATGTGGGGCAGACTATCGACAAATCAATATCAACCACAAAGCATAAAAATAAGTAAAATCCACTAACAGAAATAGGCCAATAAGCCCGATTGGAAAGGGGAAAGCATAACCAGCGCAAACAAAAAAGCTCACGTTAAAGCAATCGTCTGATTGAGCCCTGCACAGACGCAAGTGCCGTTTCAGCCCCATGGGATACAACATCGTGCGAGAGCAATATGGACACATGGTCACCGATGGCGAGGTGGATGACTTACGAGGTCGAAGACTGTTTCGAGAGATCACCACTTCATTGGTATAATCATCCGCAGTTGACTGAGTCTGTAGTAAAGTAAACGGACTGATGGATCATTCAGTGAATGCGAAGGTCAAACCGGTGAATAGCCAACATACGTAAACAAAAAGTCCACTTGTTATAACATTTCAGATCAGTTAGTCTGGTCAGAAAAGTTGCATTATTCCAGAGACCTACTAGCGATGGAACTGTTTAACAAGATCAGGAATAAAATCAAAAACATTGTGTGACTGAAATGGAAAGATTAATTTCTGTTTCCACAAAAGATCAAGCTGTTTCTAGATTCATTCATTAATGGACAAGGTCTTTCGAAAAGTATGCAATGAATCCGTTATTGGCGTTAGTCTTCGCAACGTCAATTTAACACGATAACCTTGATGACGGAGGTTGAGTAGAGTTGAAGGAATGCGAATGATTGGTCCGGAAATTCACCCATACACAGAGGCAAGCTAACATCAAGCTAAGAGCAGAAAATAGGGTAGGTCAATCATATTCTAAACCGTAGGTTTCAGCCGTCGGAATCTCACTTCAGTTTGTGGTAGTATAGCCAATTCTTCGGTAGCTGGCCTCGGAGAGTGACGGTTCATCAATATGTCCTTCGCAGCAGCGAACAAACACTTACTTCGTTTAGCAGATGATACATGCTTCGTTTTGTGTGCACTAAACAAACTAGCCCGGGTCACACACGATATGGTGTGTCGCCGTCTCTCAAAAGCACTCACTGAACGAGACATGTTATTCGAATCGAGCCTTAGAACACGGGTTTCGGTGAACTGAGAAGAATTATCTAGCCTGACCAGTACTGAGATTGCAGCTGTTGTACCGGACTATGAAAACACAGTGACAAGATGAGAACGTAAGTAAAGGCTGATCCACGTTCACTGGTATGCACCAAACAATTAACATGATATTCTGATCATGCCCTGCGTGTTCAAATCGGCAAACAATTGCGGTGAAATCTATTGCTTTTAAATACCATCAATACGACAGGTCGTCAACAATAATGGTTCGGTAACTAGACTCAATGTAATGGTAAGTCCATGGTCAATGGACATGCCATACAGTCACTTAGCGGCCAGAGTTCATACATCAAACATGACGGAAACGCATTCGCACCATTACCCAATGTGCTAACAGAAAAGAATTATCGTGGGAAAGCCGATGTGGCCAAACTTCGTTTCACAGACGAATAAACTAGCGATATCACTCCAGTTCCAGATACTACGCAGACAGCATAAGCAGTGCATAATAAACCGGCAGCATCAGTTCATCGTTTTGGATTGTGTTTTGTTTCTGTGAAGTGCGAGGTGATGCTCTAAGCATAAAGGAAGCGTATCGCTACACCGATCATCGATGGTTGATAAGTTCACTTATTTAGTCAGTTATGTTTATACAAGTGATTTAATTTGTGAGATTAGAAATCTACTAAACAATACTTGAGTGACATTCGACCACCACCACTGCGTGGCACTAACTTGGCGGTGGTCATTTATTGGAAGATAATGTGTAACCCATCAGAATGACCGCATGTGTTCATACTGCAAACAGATCATTTGATCTCGATCGTCCAAAACTTCACAACATCACACGCTGGTGATGCGAACACCGTTGAAGCAACAAAACGGTTAATCAACGTGCTTTCGGAAAGAACAACAAGCCAACGAGCGTATCCCTCGGGACAGACAGGCGTCAGTGACTTCGACAAATTTGGCGAATTCTAACAAATCATGCGCAGCCTCAGGCGTTATTTGAACGACCTTCAGTTAAGCTGGGAACGACAGTCAGACGGTGAGTGTATGACGCGGGTTAGAGGAAGAAAAACAAGTGCCGGGACTAGGTTCCGTAAGAAGCTAACGGCCTACGTGTTGGGCGCCAAAGAACGATATCTACTGTAACTGGATACACCATCAGAGGTGGGACAGAATCAAGGATAACGAAGTGTCCGCCGCGAGCTGTTGTGGTCGGTTAGGTTTTTTCCAGGCTTATAAATGTGAGGCTTGAACCTAGTGCACCATACTCAAACTAGCATGAGTGCACTCTCAACCTAATGAGCAGGCAAACCTACTACAAACTCAAATCCATTCGCCGAAGTCCTTACACATCTGTTGATGAGAGAAAAACGGAGCTGTATTTTCAAATTGCAAATCTGTCACCAAACCATTAATAGCTGAATTTAGTTTCTTACGTAGTATGCAAGTGGCCAGTAGATAGGTAATTGTATAACTTTAGTAATCGTCTGTGATCAGTAGCAAGTGAGTGAAGAAAAATCGACCAAAATAATGTAGCGGAAGGCTACAGAACAATTCGAATAGTGAACTGCAAAAAGACCTTGAACATAAAAACAATACATCAACAGAATGAACCATTATCAATAGTATAGTTGTGTGGCTAGCGCGATGGATAAATGAGAAAAAATGAAATCAACCAAAAAGTACCAAAACATGTGATATTTTGAACGGCAATGCATGATCACTCGGTGATAACTCAAAAGGTACTAGTGTTACAACAGTCAGCATTCACCAGGCATTCGAACAGCCGCCGTCCACCTAGCACAGGTCTACAAGGATCACTTTTACTGACCAACCCTTCATGCTCACAGGTGGCGAATTTATGCATACAACACAGTTAGTACACATTCCAAGGAATCAAGGCACAGTAAACGCTAAGTACAGTAATGGAGGTGCACCACAAAACAGGCAGCAATCTGCAGATTCGATTCGACACAAGCATCTAGCTACAAAAGGAAATCAAAACGTGTCGTAATCTGTGAGGTGACTCATCGTCCGAAAAAGAAGTGACCTCCGCGGGCTACAACTACTCGACGGCTAAATGTGGTCACAGAAACCACTGACCTCCTGTAAACCAGACGTCTACCTTGACTACTGCTGATCAGTCTTTGTCAAATGGAATAAAAGCTGAGAAACGGTTTTTAGTTATGTAGAGATTAAAAACCCAATGTTTTTACGACCAAGTTCAAGAGAGCGTCATTTGCCCAACGATGCCGGCTGAAAAGTCGGGAACTCTTTTTCATATCCAAGTATGTCCATAAACGGTACAGAATGCGTGAACGTCCTTACACGTGACTGTGGGTCCCGGTCAGAGAGATACATAGTATAGTTAATCTGACGCTCTGTATAGGAACGGATAGGATGTCACATGTGAAACGAACAGAAAACAAATGGTTGGGATTCCAACTTTGAGCCACACCCCATAGTATCCATAAGACTGGCCGGTCTTTAACCAGGGGAACGTGTTGAATAGACGGTGTCAAGCCGCAGAGCCAGTTGGACCCCGTATGATCGCCGCGCTGTTTTACCAACGGACCACAGATCCTACAAATAAATCTTGGCGAGTCACGTGACAGAGTTGCAGATAAAGCAAAAGCAGCAAAAATGATGACAACATGTGCAAATTGCGATCCTTGAAGATCGTCTGTCTGACGACCTCGATGTCTGCAGGACAACTGCGCCACACACGAGCAACCGGGCACAAGCTGTGACTATTCAAGATGGAAAATCGATGGATATCTACCATCGAACTGTGACGGCTGATCACTTCACCTAAAACTTCGTCAGCTCTTATGTAACCATCCAGAGGGAAAAAACTAGTCACTAGTTCTAACATCTTATCGCAAAAGATGTGCGCAAACCTAGCCTGCATGTTTGATTGTGCACATATGTATACAAATATAAGATGAAATTTCGTAAAAATATACGCAAAAAAGCAAGTGCTCGCCTCACCTGACCGCCCATGTAGTCATCCATAGGCTGAGTATCGGAGTTAGTTACCGGAGACTGAGCAGTAGCGACTGAACCTGATGAGCTGACCAGCGAAAGACCACTGAGTCTAGATTTTCGAACACTTCGACGTAGGAAATTTCTAGGGCTGACGTCCGGTAAGTCCTATAAGGACAACGCATTTTCATACACTGATTATCGAAAAAGCTGTGAAGAACACCCTTAAGTAGTAAAAACGATGGAAGTGAGTCAAAGAATAAGTTGATTTGAACATAAGTCAGAAAAGTTAAAGTTATTGTATGCTTCAACAACATACCCAGCCTTTATAGTTCGCCCACAATGGTATCACTTAATAAGTGGATGGAAATTACTGCATAACCGTGATAAACAAATGTGGTCGGTAATACTGAACTCCAAATAACACAAGCTCAATAACAACACATTTCATGGAGTTCTGACGAACCACCGTTAAGTGGGATTTTGTGGAAAAAAGACCCACCATAATATATTAGCAAACGCTAAATCTGGGCTAAGAACAGTTGGTTTTCCATCCCTCAAGAAAACACAAGGCGAGCAAAATACGACCATTAAAACAAATTAAGTCAGATCATCGGATATTAAAAAAGTGGATAAGAACCCGCGTCGATGAGGCTTACCTGAGGATCCACCGCATTAACCGCAGTTAGAACAGAGGTGGCCTTACTCACCACGGAGTGTCTACCAGTAGGATTCTGTTGCCCCAGAGAAATGGTCATTTCTGATAAGCTTGCATCCGTTTTAGGCTTCACTGGGGACTGTTGAACGACATTCGGCACGAAGCCGCCTTGCAAGTCTGACTGGACACAGTGGTCTTTGTCCGTCTATGAAATCATTCCATTTTGAATGGACGAGATCGACAGGGTAAAACAGAAGATCAAAACAAGAATAACTACAATAAAACTGTTTACCATCAGTTAACTGTGCAAGATTTCTAAAGTATGTACGTTTTTCCATGTAAACTGGTGCATCAGCTGGATAGTCTAATAGTTCTTATTTTCAACGTTACAAACGCTTTGTTCAGTATTTGTGTTCGGTTACTAGCTCCATGGTAGGAGGTGTAATTACGGTCAACTGAAACAACCGTACTGTAGCAAACGAGTTGCGGGTAAACTTACTAAATGGGACTGATAACAGTCCCGTTTAAAGCCTCCTCTTAGAAATAGACTAAAAGCCAGCAGGTCACCGAAAACTACACATATAACGAAATGCTAAATCAAACACCTGGTTGATCCTGAGTTGGTGTAATACATCAAGGAACCGAATCACTTTCATGCAAGGAAAACCAGTTCCTGCAAGATCCTAATAGATAAATGAAGACTACCTGAAGAAAACTCACGATACCTCAATGGCCAGGGAAGTAATGAACGTTCCTGTTAAATAGCCAGTCTCCAAGCGATGTGGTATATTATAGCACAACAAGCATTGCGGTGATAAAATGGTCGAAACTACAACCCAATATTTGTTATGTTAATCCAACACTGGAACACGTGAAAGACGGCCGATCACAGCGCCGTTGACTACGCCTTTTTTGGCAGGCAACTAGTTTCATCACAAAGCTTTGCATCTAAGCAATCACTGTATACAACTGGATTAATCAGGTTTGCATCTCAGCATGACAATCTCATGTAGGTTTGAACAAAAGTGCATCACTTGAGATAAACCTGGTGCTCCAAAGTGGTTACCACGTTTAGGATAAGTTGCTGAGTCACTATTTCGACCGTAGGCTACGCATACACATTATGTTTACCAATAAGTTGAGGTGGTGATATGTGGGAACGTTTTGAAAGAGAGTAAATCAAGTTTCCATAGGAAGTTGAGGTTTTGAGGTATTCAAAAACTTTTTGAAAGTTTAAAATGCGAAACACAAAACAAATTAGTCTCTGCTGAATTGATATTGTTGTAGACATGTTTCGTCGAACTCTTTTTGGTTAATCATACCCCTGTAATTCGATGTGGCTACATGTGCTCCGGTACGGATCCTTTTCGTGGTACGTGTACCTGTTTATTCTACTGGTGCGAGTTATCAATCTTCGAGGTCATTCTGCTTTTACTACTTTTTTTCTCGGTCTTTATGGCCGATAGGTGTAATCTGTCTGAGATAGACACTTGCGTGTACATTGTATCTTTTCACACAATAGGATGCAATAGATATCAGTAGTAGAACAATAGCACAGGTCGGTTTTGATCATAAACAATAATTTCGATCACAACGTGTTGCCCTGAAAAATCCATTCCACAACGAGCTTTCTTTATTGTTCGGGATTTACTCTAACAAACTAAAGACGATGTGCATCGTTACTTCGATGAATATTCTTCTTATCCAGCGTTCACTTACATGTCTGTAATGAGGTATGCCTAAGCTGCTAAAATATTGTACTTCTTGTATAACCATAAAAAGCTACACTTGAAGATGTGCTACTTTTGACATTACAGACAAGTGGAACCATCGAAGGGTAGTATAATTTTACCGAACATCTAGAAGAAAACCAATTATGAAAAACCATGGCTTCGGTTGGACTTAAACAGGCGAAATAAACAGAATTCCCAGAAAGGGCAAGTGTTCCACTCGTCAGTTAGGCACTTAGAAACTTCACAACCGGACTCGGCAGTCGATTCAACAAACCTGCCAAACTATTTTTTAAGAAACTGTTTCAACATGATCCGTTGCAGATCCGAAAAAAAATCAGCGAAGAGATGGGAAGTCATTTTAATAGGCTAGAACATCCGAAACATTTCCATTCCCTGGATTTTGTGCGAATTTCGCAGTATGACAAAGAAGCAAAAAGGATGAAAGCTACAAACTAAAATATACAATAGGACTGAGTGAATAAAACCATGAATCTGTTCATTCTAACAGTATCGTTGACATCTACCGAGCAGACTGAACAGCGTGTATGGTATATGATTGGTATACGGTAAGGCAAAAATCTGCGGTGACTTTTGTTGTCAATAGACTGGCATCCAGACACAAAAAGTGGTATCAATGGCACCAGGGTTTCTGTATGTGGACCGTTTGCATAATTGATATGAGGCAGATTTTAGAAAATCCGTGAGATTGACGTTATTCCGTCGTTTAGTAAATCCCCACGCGGTTCAGTATGTAACAAATTCACGCGAATCAGAATGTTTGCTTTTACGATCAGCCAGGTGAAGTGAAGGTCCCTCGAGAACTTTCAGTTTGCCTCCGATTAACGATCGCCATTCCACGAGTCAAAGGGTCAGTTCACACCGTTGTTGTAGAGCACTCAGTGTCGCTTGCAAGCAGTATAGCACGATTCGAACGGGCGGAACCCAAAAGGCAGGTTCCAATGCCGCAAGCGACTACTGGAAACGCGTATACGCACTATGTAGAACTTGTCACCGAAAATGTTGTACTACTGTCAAAGATATGGACCAACACCAAAAGTGTTTGTGTTCGTTGTTCTGTATTTGCACATACCTTGTAATGAGTGTCCAGCAATGAACGACTTTCCAAGCCAGGCATCTTTAGCAGTCACAACAGTCGAAATGTACAGCTCGCTTACCGAGCTCTATAAATGCACACGTGCAATGACCACGAATCACGTAGCAGCAAGTAAACGGATAAGGAACGCGAACGCAGGAATGAGCGGTACTAATTTTAAAGGGCAGATCGAATGAGAGTGCGGAATGCATCAACGATAGATAAACACTGAGCCATCGGGCTGACGCTCAAACGCACTTGGCATCACAGCGTACACTAATATGAGTTACATGTAACCAACAGATAGGTCACGGCCATTTAAAAAATTTAGATTCGTGGTACCTCAGAAACCGTAGAAAACCTAAGAAACGGTCCAACAGTACAAACGCGTCAGTCAGGTATATATCAACAATACACGAGTAACAGAATTTAATCGTTATGGCAATGTGGTTGAAGAACAAACGCTAAACAAAACATCAATGGCGTTCGAACAACCAACTATTGACTAGTGCCGCGAATCAACCAAACTACGGCTTAGCTATAGATGTAAGCTCATGGAGAAGATGACAGAAATTTATTGATTAAACTCACTTTCAACGTAATGGGTTCAATTACTCCTCGAATAGGTGTGTCACTAGAATTAGCTGAATCGACCAAAGTATGTCGTTTCGAGAACCGAACACGAGATTTGGCAGATTGATGGGAACTCCTCAGATTCGCCCCCGGTTTATTGGTAACGGCGTGGAACACGGACGGCAACGAATGGGTAGGAACAGGGACAACCCGGTGGCCGAGCAACTCGGCTGAGTATGTCACCTTCAAACCTTTGGCGCTAGCCCGATCAAAATGAATGGTGCTTCCTGCGATAGCTTTCGGATGCTTGGTAGTGTACGTATTGATATTGGCAAAATGATTTTTCTGAGTCTTAACATCTTGAGTATAATGTCGTATGAAATGGGAGTCCGGCTCTAGCCTTTGTGGAGGTTGATTTAGGCTGTGATTGTTACGGGTTGATGCGGCGTTACCCTGAGATGAGGGCGACAGTTTACCGACAGCACAGCTCACATCATTCGGCTGCAGCGATAGTCGACGATGCTTTTTTGATAGACTGATAAAACTATCCCAATCAAGAAGAGAGCGTCGGCCCGAATAACACTTAGTAATGTTGTCGTCTGTGTGCATTGATGCCTGCTGATGATCGACATCTTGAGACACACCATCGATTTGGCACAAGGCATCTGTCTGTGCAGATGCAGAATTCCAAATGGGACCGGTTTTTAGGTGTTTGGCGCACGAGGTTGGAGCATCGGCAGAAACGGAAGAGAAGTGACGTTTTCGAGAGTTCTTACGAGGCAAATGTTCCTTATCCATCATTGGCCTCATTATCTTAGTGTGATTTTCGTGGTCCTCAATTAACCCGTTGGGCACTGGTGCATCGCAATTGGAAGCATGTGCTGAAGGTTGTGGGTCATCTTTGGAAAGCGGTTTACCGGCTTCTGCACATACGTCCAAATGAAAAGGAAAAAGTGAAGCGACACAAAAAGCTTCACGATAGGTACTTCAATCGCCAGCGAACTATAATAATTTTTCAAGATCTTTTAAAACAACATATCATTCAGTTTCGTAAGTTGTTTGTCGAATAGTGCCAGTGATTGCACAAGGGTAGTGACAGTTGTCGATATCACCGGACCGGCAATCGACCAAATCAGACGTCATGTTAAAAAGCGAACTTAGAACGACATTTTGTCTCAACCCACACATTGCATTATTGGTTCTCCTTTTAGGAGGGCAGTAGATGATAAGTCACAACAAAATCTCACGTTGTCTACTTCGCATGAGAAGGAAATCAGTTTGCAAGAGGCCCAGTCAGTAATCGGGCGATTGCAGGTATGAATTTCAAGTGGGTGGTTGTCGTGTTATGATTAATCCAGACACACGCAGAAGTAGTGTAGATGTTTGAAAATGACCACCAGGATAATCGGCGTCTAACTTGAAGTGGCTGACTGGACCCTGGGATCCTCTAGAAAGAGCAGACGAACAAAAGCTGCCTATTCTCACTAGTTCATATTCCGTATTACTGAATGTGTAAACGGATTTAAGTCATGAAGGGCTGTTTCGGGAGAATACAGCAAATTACTGTTTACGGATGTTGCACTGCGGCCTTGACCATTAGAGGAGGCATGAGACAAAAAAATACCCTCAAACATACAACCTCCTGATTGTCTGATAGTTGACCGTGATTGACAGCATATTAATCTACTGGGTTAAAACATAAGTCAGATGTGGCAATAGTCTGAATCAGACACTAACATCTCAGTTGTTGCATGCTGTCAGGCTGCTAAGTATAGTAGAAACTTGCGGCATCGGCTTCGAATATGATGCGTTAATTCGACACAAGCTTGAAGGTTCATATGACACACTTAGAAGTAAGGCAGAGCGGTAAAAACAAACTTACTTCGGTGAGAAAAGCCGTTCACCAGGGGTATACTGGGTTGGTCGAATGACTTGTCATTAGCATGATTGCGTCGCCTAGAAGAAAAGCGAGAGGAATGAGCAAGCGATGAGGCTGACGAAGTCCCGCTGATGAATTTGTTCTCTTTCTCAGACGACCGATCCGGTGTGGTTTTTGTCAAAGCATGCTTGTTCCCTGATTATCAATTAAAGAAGCAGGAACAGAATGTCACCCGAAAAGCGAAAGCTAAAGGATGTAAATGTGTGTGGATAAAAAGTATGCAGCCAATACTTAGAAGAAAAACCGTAGCAAGAATGTCCGGTAAGAGGAATAAACGTATTTCAAGGTGGCCGAAAGGTATGGTCTTCAAACGTAGGAGGCCAAATAAAACTGAGTTTTAGTTTCCGGTTCCGATAATTCAATCCCGGCAGCAAAGCTTTTCAGGTGCATTTGACTTGTCATAAGAGGTATGTTACAGGACGAATGGATACGGCACTTCACCGAAAATAGTTTGTCCACACGGACGAAATATACAGCAGAATCTTTAGATAGGAGACTTAAGGGGACGAGCCGTAACGAGCCAACATGCCTTGATCGTTTAAGGTCATCCGGTTGGTTTATGCTCCGTTAAGATCAAGAGAGACCTACTAGTGCAGAAGCGCAGACAACGGACTAAGATGCTCACAACCACTGAATCACAACCGTACAAAAAGACCACAGGAATAACCTATAATTCCTTGTAAAGCCACTTACGGATGGACTCGAAAGGTTCAACCGGTAGATAGTTTTCCTGATAACGCAAAGCGATGTCATGCCTCACGCGGTCTTCGCAGTTCTCAACCTCCAACTCACAAGTGGAAGAAATATGGCAGGAATAATACACACGTCTACTCCGCAGTACAAAGTCTAACATGAAGCGCTGCGGCTCAATTTTTTGTACACTATTAAATTTCACTTCAGTTAACATACAAGCCAATATCCTGTGATAACAGATTGACAAATCGCCTAGACAAGACAAAGTACCCCTGAAAAAAAGAAAAAGCGCAGATTGAAAGGGAAAAGATCACCCGCCTTACTACTGCAACCTTAAAGACGAAATACCACTGTCATCGAAGCATTATATCAACACAGATAAGGCATTTTCTTTCTTTCAGCCTTCTCCGGACAGAAGTGCCGTCTGTGCACCTTCACCTCAAATCCGTGTTAATGGAGGTGTTGTCAACAGCTGCACAGATTTCCGCTGCTCTGTCAGCAATCTGTCCACCGATCTGTCCGTGGACCGCGAGTTGAGAGCTCGTGTGGCAAAGGCTAGTACTGTTTTCGGACGTCTTGAGAAACATGTTTGGAAGAACCACAACCTGAAGCCAAGCACTAAGCTCTTTGTCTGCCGCTCAATGGTGCTGTCTATACGGCTGTACGGCAGTGAAACGTGGACATTGTATCAGCGAAACGTGCGCTATCTGAGCCACTTTAATCTGCAATGTCTAAGACACATATTGGATATTCGACGGCCGGATATGGTTTCAAACACCGAAGTATTGCGGCGAGCGGACATGAACGGG
>LUCH01000683.1:127229-164421 GCA_013368495.1 Paragonimus heterotremus | reverse complement strand
CATATGCGATGATAATTCGGTCGTGTCTAATGTGAGGTCAATGGCACAGTGGGGAACACGGTTGCCTCATGAACAGCGTGACCGGTATTCTAGTTCCGGCCGTGGCAATGATATGAACTACGAAACAGCTGCTCTGATGAGTGCGAATCAAGAGTCTAATGCTTTTTTTAGAAGGAGGCCGACTGCCAAGTCTATCTTAATTCGAAGACTACGATTCAGTGTTAGTAGGATTCATTATTTGGAGATAAGAGGTTTTGCTAATATGCCAGGCCGTCATATCGCTGACCTAGGCCAACCAGAAAATTGGTTACTTTAGTAAATTTAGAAAGGAAAATCACAAGTTGCAGATTTGGGGGGAGGGGATAACTCAACCACGTCGTCCATTTCCCCGGGTTATACGGTACAGAAATCAGTCCAGTTTTTATGTCCATCGACATGGGCCCACAAAAGTTTCGATCATGCTTATGCAAATAATACCAACGACAACCCGATGTATTTTCTCAATGATGGATGTTTGTGCCTACATAATAAGTTAGGTGACCTTGACCAGTAACTATAACTTCCCTGTGTATTAGTAAAAACGGATTCGTACTCATCTTTCCGAACCGTAAACAGAACGGGTGTGGAAGAATCTAGTGTGCGTTGTACCGAGGATCATTATTGGGTAATTCCTTGATGGAAACTTTCCTAAAAGGTTGAAAAGTAGCGGAACAGATACCTCGTGGTTTCAACTGGTTGCGATTTAATCAGATAAATATCTACGTACCAGTTTTATAACTCAGTAGTGCTGTTCCAAGTCACAGATTGGATACGCTAGCCAGTTGTGAAGACACATGTTACGATGGTCCGGGAGTTTATAGCATATGTGTTCATGTAAGCTCTCTTTAGGCTGCTTCGTCTAATTGGTCAGTTAGTTTAGCGTATGTTCGTTAATAGTTTGTTCAAGACTTTCGTCGGTGCCTCTAAAACAACAGTTCACCCAATTACATGTAGACTTGTGTATGAAATTCGATTACGGAGTCAGGGTACTTTGTAAAGTAGGGTGGCATAGTTTCTGGACAATAGTTGCTGGAAGTATTGTGATTTTCACATAATCACCTAACCACAGTGGGGCTAGAACAGTTAGCTAGGTGTTGCAACATTTTAAACTGTCTTCAGCACAATATAAATGTATTTCAACGTAAATCTGTCAGCTGATTGTCTGTCTTTGAAGAATAACTGGATACTCCACTGTTTGACATTGGGCCTGGGAGTTGGCTTCGACGTCGGATAAAACCAACAGGAGTGCAGTGAAAAAATGAAGTACAATAAACCTCGATACAAAATAAACAGTGAAGTCGAAGACTGGACTCAGTGAGGATGAATAATGTTCATGAACCATCCAACATTATGGGGAAGTATTCGAGATGTCCCATGCATTGTTGATGCTACGAACCAATGAAGTTGAAATACAATCCAGCAATGGAATTGTTTAGCTGACTGTCAATAACTGACATTGCAAAAAGAATCAACACGTTTTCATAGTCGGGTTTAATCAAAAGCTTGTTACTTCTGTTTTTTAATTAAATCATACACATGTAAAGTGCGGTCTAATGTAGTAATTACGCGAGAGTAGCAAGATGAGGTACGAACCAATGAAAACACTACATGAGTGGAGATGGCACAGGTTATCTGACAGTGTATAAATTTCAATTGCGCGATAAGCCGAAATGTCTAGGCAAAGGAGTGCATAAGTTCTACATAAGAAAAACTCAAACAGCCATGTGGTAAAGCAGTTGCTTCACGCAGCCATCTGGCTAACGGGTACACAACACAACCATGTTCAGAATGTGTTGCAAGATTCAGGTGAGGTTGACTCAGCCTATTTGTCACAATGAGAAAATTAGCAGTAAAGTTTGGTTATCGTTTAAACCATCCTCAAGTAGTAAGACTGGGTGAAAGGATTGACCTGAATTTATTGCACACTTCAGAGTAGTGTCAGTTAAGACGGATCCGAGAGAACTTCCATACCTAAACAAAAAAACTGCTCCTAAGAATCCTACCAGGGACACATTTTGCCATGAGCGCAACACGAAACTCAAATTTTAAAAAAACTGAACAGCTTGGAATCGATATTATTAGTTGACATAAAGTTGAGAACTGAATCCGATATGACATCCCAAAGTAGATAAGCAAAAAGTGAGTGAATTGCATTTCATATGACTTGAACACCAGTCAAATGTGATCGCAGCTGTCATATTCACATAGATTTTCCATTCGGCCTCCTTCTAAAAAAAGCATTAAACTCCAATTTCGCTCCCAATAGAGTACGTCAGTAGTGCATATCCCTACCATAGCCGGAACTAGAATACCGGTCACGCATTCATGAGGCAAACGTGTTTACCACTGAGCTGTACCACTAACCTCACATTAGGCACGACCGAATTATCATCGCATATGAACACTCAACCACTTTCGCTTGTGAACAATGATCAGGTTGTCCGATCGTGTTGACAGGAGACAGAGTTACTGTCCTGTTAACTCCAATCGATGACCGCTCGACTAGGACTTCCCTCCGAGTTGAAATCACAGAAATCATTGACTTGTTGAGCGGTATTTGATTACAGATGAGTAGTAGGGGTTTTTTGGTTTTTCATGTAAATTGAACATTTCATCCACTTACCAGTAATATTAACGGTATCCGGACTGATGAAAGAACGAACGTAATCCATGAGCTGTGCTCCGTAAGTATTTCCCTCACTGATTCGCTAACACGTTTCAACCCTACCTCAACAACACATCATCATCATCACCATCCTCAACAATTATAAATTAATGGATAATACACGGCTGTTTTTATCTGTTCGTCCACAAGTATTCATCGGTCGTGGCTAAACTGAATTGATATTGTGATGCTACTTGACGTTAGAGATTGAGTTCAGTCAGCCGGCTGATCTTAAAGACATTGAGTTCCATTTACCCAAACGTTCTTCTAGAGTGCAGGAGCTGAAAAATGCATGATTTACGCAGCGTTAGTCCTATGAAAGATGGGTTTGCTAACACATTCATTATGAGTCATCGGTTATCTTTAGTAGTGAAATTTTTGGTTTTCCATTTCTATGAATATAGCTGTCACCCTCAGTATTTCGACCCGTTCAATGAACGCTTACATAACCTTCCTGTCTGCCATCAGTGACTTCCGACTTCATTGCATTGCTCACCTAAACCGTTACATCCAAATAATGAGCTATAATCATTTCAGTTTACTCACGCCCGACAACGAGTTAGCAAAGCAGCAGTACTGACAATCAGGTTCCTCGTCTGAACTACTCCAATCCGACCACGTGAACGAGCCAGACTGATGATTGTCTCAGTGACATCTCAGTTCGATATAGACCCCTGAGAATGCGATTACCCACTGCAATCACCATAGCGCTGAAGCTGCGCAGTAGTCTCACGGAAATATGTCTCGGCCAGGGTTCAGTCAGCGACCTGAAACTTTGTCACTTTCTTGGGAAAGTATCTTTTTACCGTGTATGTCATATTTGCATCAGCTGAGATTATCTGGATCTCGTTAGTCAGTCGACCAGCGGCCAAGAACTGTATGACTGAATGGAACCTGTTGTATGTTGCTTCATGAATTATACACACCACTACAAATGTTGTCCTCAGTTGTACGGGAATCAAGTCGATGACGATCCAAGTTCGTAACTACTCAACCGCTTGAGTATTGGTCATATGATGTCCTAACGCTTGCTCACCTGGTGACCGGTTCTGATCAATAAGGTGTTGGGAATTAGTACATGTGACAACTTGCCTAGCCTATAAACGCAGTTTGAACAGCACCAACAACGTTAGTGTAAGGGGTGGAATCGCAATATCGTCTATTTGTTTTAGGTGGTGTTAGTGTCCCCTCCCCACCTGCTGAACCTGACGAAGGTAACAGAATACTCCAGTAAAAACGGAAAAAAGCGACAACCTATATACTGTATACCCTTACGCGCTTGTGTAGAAGACAATAACTGCACCCCTGTGTAAAATATGGAGATTGACAGGTAGCAGTCAATTCCATGGTCAGCTGGACACATTCTAACACTTGTCCATGACCTCCTGGAGTGCAGTATATTAGAGCCGTGTGATTCTCTGCCATGTGGTCACATCAGTACGTTTACACTCAAGGGGCCCGCATGCAAGCGAACAAGCACGCGGACACGCACAAAGCAGTATCACACGTGCACGTGCACGCCTGTGTGCAAACATGTATGCTGTTTAGAAAAAATGTACAAATGAACGGAGAATTAAATGGCGATCGTTAGTCTTGATAAGATGATGGACAGTGTCAATCGTAGGGTGCCACCGCTACTTAGCTAGATGAAGTTGGCAGACTATGTCAGTCAGTTATTTGGGTCATGGACAACCACAAAAAGCAGCTCTGAGAGACGTTTTAGGGCAACTGACGATAAGGTTTATTCATCAGGATTGAAGCTGTACCTCCGCATTATAAGTCATGAGCGTGTTCATTGCAGTTGGAATCCTCGAACGTGGATTTTGCAGTGGTCGGCAAGAGCGGAAGATGGACTACTATTAATCAAACTGTTCCCTACTCAGCAGCGTTATCTATCCCCCCCTCCTTCTTCTCCCTGTCGTCCTCAGCATCATCATCGATAATAGTTGAGACCGCTATTCGACTGACAAAATCATGTTAGGAAGCACATGGCACAACAAAGTACATACAGCACAAATCACACGACACCGTTTGATCCAGGGTCTGGGTTATCAACATCTTCGAGATGATATAAATTTGCAGACAGGACTGAAAGTCAGCTGGTTGAAGTGAAGTCAGGATTATACGGTTCACATTTCTTGAGGTAGATTCAGTGTCGGGTGAATGATTCTGTTTTATTCCAGCTGGTCAATTAGATTAAAGATGTACGACGACGCATTGATGTGTTTCAACTCTCTCTGAATTACATTTCCCCGTTTACTTGACGTTTCATGGTGCAGTTCGCTCTAACAGCACGGCTGCCACATATGATCGTCAAGTTTGAACCGCACTCTGCCTTACATGTTTTGCACGGTAACTGCCTGCCAACTATTTTCTGGGTCTCTGTAGCCTAGTTTTTAACTCGTTGTTACTCCCGTGCCTTCCCTCTCGGGTTGGGAATCAAGCCGTACGATCGAGTTCATAATGTTAACCGGGATGATTCAATAAACCATGTAAAAGATTGTTGTGGATTAAGGATTAGAAGGAGGTTGTGACTTAAATCTAAACGCGCATGTTCAACGTAAACGCCTATGCCTTGAGGCAAAGCGACCAAATTGAGGGAGTGATGTGGTGATGTTAGTCATTAATTTGCAACACGTAGGCATTGCGGGACTTGTGGGCTCTTAGATCATACACAGTGGGTTGGGTTGATGGTGTTGACTTGCATTTGGTGTTGTAACGATCATTGTGTGGTGGATGATCAAGTCGGAGGAACAATTATTCCACCGGTCAGTCGAACAGTTCGACGTGGTTGCGAGATATGGTTAAAACCCACAATGGATGAATTGCGAACAGCAAGAGCGACCGAATGAGTCATCACTCAACGAAATCAAGCCAATAAGCGAGAAATATCAAACGGAAATCTACGACAGAAAGCATCAGCCACAAGCATGGAACCAGGCGGAAATGCATGTGACGTTTAAGTACCAACCTCGCTGCGTTGTGGAATGAAATACCGATCGATAAACGCGAGTGTGTGAGGGGCGTGAGAACATGTGAATTCGACAGTATAGATTTTGCTCTGGTGAACGAATTTTCGCCTCAACTTAATGGCATTTCCCATCTTTGCTCAACCAGTCTTTTATGTAACGCGTGAACCAGCCTTGAAGATAGTGATGACGTACGTATTGTGTCTGTTTTTTTCTGGTGTGAAGAAAGTGTTTCTTCCAGATAAATAAGAATGCATCCCGGTACTTAACTTATTAGGAGGATTCAAAAATCAACAATGGAATGCTGTTTAGTATGCGGTTTCCTCAAATTCCAGTTTGAAAACGACAAATTGACGAACAAAACACGTTTTCTGTGCTCGGTCCTCAGACACACTAGATAATTTAAAAGAAGTAACCAGAATGAGTAAGAAAATCGGGCAATGGAGAGTTCTCTGACCACATGTTTGCTAAAAGCCAAGTGATCATTGTCCAAAATTGTAAATTCGATTGACGGTGGGCTACAAGAGTACCACTTGCATCACCACTCTGTATGAACACTCGTAGACAATATAATTTAGCATGTAAAGTGTCAGTGGTACAGATTTCTAATACCCTTTCCACCCGACACTGAGTGAATTTTATCTCGTGATTCAACGTGACAAAGCTGTCAAAGCGAATGTCCTGTTCCTGTACACTTTCAGTTGCACTGAACGATATTCTGTTCTTAATTTGCCAACACCCAAAAAATTTACTTGATTTTTGATGTTTGACACCGTGATGACTTTAATGATATCATGGGACGAGATAACAATTGATGGAACACGGTTCACATTGAAATTCTCATTGCTGATGCAAAAAAGTCATTTACGCAATGTCTATGAAGTGGAAATTCTTCGGTGATTAAACTCAGTTGATTAGTCTCCAGTTTGCTTATGAATGTGTTTGTTAACAGCTGATACAAATGCTAAGCCATTGCCGACCAGTCTCTTGCGGCAGGTCTCACTGTTAACCAGAAGTCGAGCGTTACTGGTGCAAAGCAGCATTAGTTCTCTCACTTCATCTTCTGAGATGCCGAAGTGCCTGCTGTTACGCTTGAAATAGTCGCCCAACTAGTCATTTGTCTCTTGTGGGAGTACGCCGGTAAACAAAGAGACGATATAGACTATGAACAGTTTTTGACTATTTCGGTTTGGTTCTTGGAATACGTCAGTGAAATTAAACGTGTCCCAGCAATCATACTTTGCTAGTTTCCACCACGTGGGTTCAGGTCGACTGGCTGGCCACTTGAGCGCAACATGGACTAGGTGCACTTATTTAAAATGTGTCCTCAAGGCAACCCCAACTTATACACTTTAGACAAGCCTATGGCTTACGGATTTCCGTTTTAGTGGGGTTGATGGACCTAAAAGTGACTTAATTCGTTCGCGTTTTCAAGCGTTTTTTTATTACTGTTGTCTTGCTTCTCTTTATTCTCATCCGTATGAATTTCGAACAGTGGCAACGACGGATTTCAGCATGAACTGTTCGAGAAACCTTGCCGGGCATTCGATCCCCCGGATCATTTGGTGGATTCCATATGAGATAGTGGGACGGACGGGTAACCGAGTCCAAGTGTGAAATTTCCGAGCTCCCGGTGCGGTTTCGCAGTTCAGCTGGTAGAGCGCTTGCCGCGTTTGTACATAGTGTTTCTGTCACTGGTTCTCATCCAGCCGAAACCCCGATTTTTCATAACTGGGTCCCATCCACAGTTTTGAACTGTTGATCAGTATGCTTCAATAAAGCAGCATAATTACTAATAACCAGTTAAACTATTCATGTTCCTTGATGTGGCCTGAAAAATATAGGTCATTCGTTTTTCTTCTGTGAATAGTTTAACACTACAAGTGCAGTGAGGATGAGTGATCGTGCTATACTACTCACACGACTGCTATTCACTAGCGGGTGCCAGAGAATAGATGTTGACACTGAAGAATTTACAGGAAAAATACAAAAAGAAACATCGGAGTGCAGCATCACATGAAATGGTTCTTGATAAGTATGGGAACGTAAAGGAACTGAGCACTGACGTCTGTGGCCTGGATCTAGTACCGTATAAAGATGAGTGTTTTTGTATGTGGTCTTGTTGAAACACATAACCCACGTGTTGCTTTCGTGAATAACTAACGGTTGTGCCATCCGCGTTCTTGGCTCACAACACAAGTATTCGAGATTGGCACTTAAGTTGCAAAAGTTTCATCACTAAATGAGGTGACATCAGTGCGTAAGTGTTTGAACGTGGAAATTAGTCAAGCTCGGTGAATATCCACAACCTGAATTACGAACATCACCACTATTGTCAACTATCAGCAACAGTTCAATAGTTCTGAGTGTTATTTGGTCAGTAACTGTTTCGCTTGCAATTTATACTTCAGATATTGATTGCACAAATTGCGCAACATTTGACTTCAATTCTTCTTTGTTTAAAACTAATGATGAAGTTAATGATCACATAAATTTTAAAACTCATCTACTTCCGACATGAGCAAGGAATGTTAGTCCCTAGTGGTAGTGCTTCAAATACAATATTCGAATTCAAAGTGGAAAAGTTATGTTAGTTGGTTACTTTGTTGTACTCAAGATTTTAATGGGTATTTTCGAACGAATTCTAAACAGATTAAACGCACCACAACAATGATCAACCGCGTGCCAATGATAGGTGTAAATTTGGAAGTAGATTGTTTCCTTTTATAATTGTTTATATGTTTGCGTATTTGAGTTTTGGAACAAGTAGTGAGGGTAAAGAAGGTCATCGAAGCCCAAAGTTGATATTGGCTTAAACAGACCCTCTGAGTTACTCTGAGGTACACTAAGCGTTGTTCACTATGATCAATGGAGTCCAGAAGAAACCGTAGAGACTAACTTGTTAAGGACTATGATAGTCGACTGTTTTGCTGAATGAGGTAGGGAGATCCTACCCCTTGAACAGAAGACTGCGTAATTGCCGGTTTGTTACGGTCTCGGACGTTGCACAACGTTATTCACGATAAAACATGTGATTAAGCAAAGTTGACTTCAATTTTTACTTTGTATATTTTACTTGTGCTCTCCTCACAGCTCTCAAATGAAAACGAACCTTACGATTTCGTGTTACTGTTAGTATCAACAGTGGCATCAAACATAAACAGCTCAGACATGGAAATATGCACAAATACGTGACGTAACTACTAAAAGCCGTTTTTATATCATTTTTGGCAAGACAGAAACCTACGTACTTTAACGGGTGTGACCTGAATCCAAAATGGACAACCTGCGATTAACGATCTGTCACATATAATGGATTGATTGCATGGATTGGATTTCGATAATCACGTTATTGCAGTACAGTACCGGATTCACATTTGATGACAATTTATTGAAGTTGAAGAAAGTTCAACAAACTGTAAACTTCAGGATTAGATTAAGATTGAGTTCATATGCGGACCTGAATATAAACGGTTATCCCACATTTATGCAACATCTCCCTTATTCTTAAGCCGATGGTGATCATTTCTCATAACAAGCGATCAATTAGTGATAGGAAGCTGCAAATGACTTTTGTTTGGCTCCGATCTATAAGTTGTTAATTGGGCTCATAAGTGTGAAAAGTGGTCATGACAAAAGTGTACAGGCATCGTGAGTTGATATGGCACCTTGACGTTGATGCGCCCTCCCAGGGTTATCTGGTCACATAGACATGAGGTGCTTTGAGAACCGGTTTACTGACGTTACAGTTACTGAACTAATTTGTCAGTGATCAGCGCTTAAATTGATCGTTACGTGATCATGATGAATCTGATTAACACTACATTTATATGTACACTGTCCACGACGTGTTAAGTCGGTCTGAAGTGATCGATTTGAAAAAAAAGACACTCTACCTTTTCATCATATGCAGTTAAACTTTTCCCTACGAAGCAGTCATATCCTCGTAACATGCGGCAAATAATTCAAGGCTCTCTCCTGTTAAAGAATTACAGTTCCACACTATGCTGGAGAATTGAAAATAGTGGAAATATTAAGTAATTCCTTCGTTAAGCTAGAATGAGTTAGAACCGAATGAGGTATCGTTGTCGTGACATTTCGGCTCTCTCGGAGAGCTTTTATCAAGTGATTTAAATCAGAAAATTCACATTAAACAAGCTTCAATTGAGATAGTCATCAAATTGTGTTTGTTTGTGTGTTTAACATGCGATGTGTAGATAGGCAACCAATAGGACGGGTTCACGGTTCAAAAATATTTGTTTTTGAATAGGACAGTAAGCATATTAATTACCAAGTCACGCATGTCAATAATAAGAATACACCTTACATGCGATTAACGAACCTCTATCACGAGCATGTAAACTGTAATACATCTACACCTTTCGAAGATTGTTTTAACAGTATTTCCATGTCTGAGGCCCCCGTCCAGTTTAGTTAACTATTCTCTCATCACTGAGACAGACAGGTAACCGTTGATGAATTTCAGCCTATTGATTTAGCAAATTTGTTTCATTTATTTTTCCATATTTTTGCCGTGGAGATTTGTTTGGCGTCTGTTGCGACATAAGATTTAAACGCATAACCAAGATTGTATTAAAAACAATATGCCATAGTCGTCGTTTGTCTCGGCCTGATAAAGTTGTTTGTCATATCTTTTGTTTTGTCCTTTGACTTTTTAACATAGCTTGTAGCAGGATGTTCGGACTTCTGAAGTCTTTTGGTAGGTCTTCGCAATGAGTTGAGTAAAAAAGACTTAATATTTCAAATTTCTGAAACGAACACTCCTTGTCAAATCAACGTGGGCGATTAATCGCTAACTGTTGTCAAGATGCAAGGTTGAGGTCAGGCGAATTTGTGTTGGGTTTTTGCAAAGATTGTGTTCAACCTGGCCGTTTTCATAGACAGTTCACAGCCAACCTGAAAAGGAAGAAACTGTAGCTGACCATTGAAACTTCGTGAACTCAGCTACATTTTATTTAGACTTTTCCGTCAAGCAATTAGACACGTTCATTGAACTCAACAGCGTTTTGCTGGAACCTGTGCTTGACTTGTCGCATCACATTTGAGAAGTTTGTTGCAAAGACAATAGCAAAACCAAAGGCCATACTATGAAAATCCGTCATAGCCTACCTGGGCTTGATAACTCCTTGCTGTCTCCAGCAGATCCGGACAACAATGTTCATGATTTTACGAGCATTACACCTATGAAAGCCCAAATGGGCGTGCTCTCATTAAGGGTGAAGTGCAAGATACTACTCAAAAACGCAATAGGTGACAGACGCACGTTCAATTCGAAAACGTATCCGATCGCTTCAAAGGACTTACCCCAACAACTTCAAATAATGTCAGTTGGTTCAAGACATAACTGGTCAAAATTAGGTTTGGGTCCACCACGGTACCGATCCGTCAGCACTATTGTCTGATGTCCAAATATTATCAAGCTTTTGGACAGCTACCAGATATGAAGGACTTCCTGTTTATACAGCTGGACAAGGGCTCTGATATCGTCATTATTGAGATGGATGAGTATTTGAATAAAACCAACAGAAACCTTGAAGATTATAGTAAAATTAAACCAGACAGCGCACCAGAAAACAACGAGGTGATTGCAAAACTGCACGAAAAGTATAATCAGTATTTTAACATGACTGCGTCAACAAAGCACCATTCAAACAACTTGAACCGATCGCGACCCAAACACTTGACAATGACAGGGTCTCCTGAAACGCACTGATCTCGGCTAGAAACAACCCCACTTATCGCAAGGTTACTCGATGTCTTGTGGAACTGCCTGACCAGGTGTGCAAAATATTAACACCACACCGTGTCAAGAAGATTTTTGGCTTTGTAAACATGCTGGGGAATGTTGTCACGACTGTAAAAACAGTGTTTTCCATAGACGCTAAACAACCGTTTATTAATGCCATTTCACATGAACCCGTCGATTGTTTATATGACTTAATTCTACCGCAAAATACTTCCATCCCGATTCCACCTGAATATTTCAGAGACCTTGTTCTTTTATTCACAGAAAATGTACGATTTAAATTTAGATGATCTCATTTTAGACAGGTTGATGGAGTAGCTATAGGGAATCTTCTTGGTCCAAAATTTGCCGACATTTTTCTACGAATGATAGAAAGATTACTTTCAAACCATATTGATTTAACTGCATTTTGATGACAATTTGAGTATTACTGGGCGTGGTTATTTTATCACTGTTTATGATGTCATGAATTCTTTACATTCCTCTCTGTCTGTTACTTTTGAGATAGAATCCAATAATAACCTGGCCAATTCAGACGTTTTACTCACTGGATAGTTGGATGGGACATTGCACGTCTCTGTTTACCGCAAATCTACTTGACGTGATCAATGTATCCAGTTGACTAGTTTTGCGCTGATCAACCAAAAACGCGGGCTGATTAAAACTTTATTTGGTTGGACTCGCCGAATTTGTACGGTCGATAAGTTAGCTCTGGGTGGGCAGCTTTTAACAAAGACGCTTCTCACTAATGAATATCCATAGAAGTTTATTAGCGTCTACAACAAACCGAAACACACCAAGTCGGTCGTGTAGACTGAACCCAAAAAGAATGTTTTCCTACAGTTGCCATTTCGAAGAGGTCATCTGGTCAACACACTTCAACATAGGCTTCAGTCTGCTCTGTCTTTAGCGTACCATTCAGTCAAATCTTACAATCAAGTGGAGGGTAGGTCTGAATAAATTTAAACGTTATCCATCTGACCATTCAGTCTATCATACTGTAACATACAAGCGGACAGTTTTTACTCTAATGGCCCGTTACGCATGTGGACCAACTCTGGGCAACGTGACGACATCAAGCGACAGTGTCCGTCCACAGTATGAATTCAAACAATAGTCCTGTAAATGGAAACAACACGAACAATCATGATCCAAAGGTTCATTAAGCCATGCGCACGACATACACAAACGAAAACTGAAATGACGCCAAAAACACGGCAGCACATTGTATCACGCAATTCAAATTCAATCCATGCGCCCTAGCTGATTTCGACTGAGCTTTACAATACTGTCTACCAGTTCATCTGAAGTTACAGTGACACGCTGGTGGAAGGAATCAGTGCCTTTTTAGGCTAATATCGAAACACATCCCAAAGTGACTGATCAGTTCTGTGGAATAAGCGATCAACGGAGCTGATGATAAACAACGCAGTCTTTCATCCTTGATTGTCGAGCTCATCCAGATGGTTAGCCATAGGTTGAACTCGATCAAATCTTCCACTGTATTATTACGTAACACAAATTGGAGACTTCTGGCCACTTGTGAAGCATTATTAGTGAAACGTCAAAGACCATCTCTGTGCTCACAACACTTACTGACCGCGACTGTATCTCTTGTTTGGCAGTGAACTTATAGTCCGTTCAAATGAACGACATTTGCACCATAGTTAGATGCGTGAATTGATCGTTTCAAGTAAGGGATTGAAATGTTTAAACAAAATGTTCACATCCCCCAACATATATCTTCTCTGTTTTGATGAATTAGAGGGACTTAATGTTTCAGATCCCTCGTAAGCTTAGTTGCATCTGTTATATTGCTAAAATACTCCGTCCTGGTCGTGGACAGTGTTATTCACATGGCAATCAATCACATGACAATTCAGATGATAACTTAGTCGTGCTTAGTTTGTAGTCAATCATCGAATGTGTACGTTGAGACGTGCCACACAATATTCTGTTTTAGGCGAATCAACTATGAATACTGAAACTTATTTTCGTACTGTGCAGATGAACTCTACGTGATATACACATGTAATCACTTTCTCACAAAAGTTATTGCCTGTCTTGTCTAGACTGCGTAAAGCTTAAACACAGCTCCAAGCTTTCCACTCTACGGTATATCACTATGCACAAAATATAGATAACTTTAATGAGACAGTACCCAACAGTATGATTGAGCACGTTTCGCACTCCAATCAGAGCTGAGTGAATTCACCAAGTATAAACATTTGTCAATTAATTCACGGGTGTTATTTTGTCTGCAGGTCACAGCTATTGTCACGAAAACATTAGTATCTACACTATATACTCACAGAAGATGCTTAAAATGTGGTTCACGATTTGCCTACACAAAGTTATTTTCCTCAGGAATGATGATGATGCGAAGTGGTGTCAAATTACTGCAGGTGTTGTGGACGTTCCTTGTGTACTGAGGTCACCTGACCGCTTCATCCAGATGTTCTTGTATACAGTGCGTATCACGGCGAAGCCAGATGTATCTGCATACCCTCAGTTGTTCCTGCACTGATACAAAATTGTGCCGCAATATTTAGTGCCGGAGGCACTGTACTTTGTAAATGATACAGATCTTTTAGTCAAGCAGTATATCCTATGTTTGTATGAGTTCTCTTCCAGTGATTTCGTCTCTCTTTGTGCTTGTGTGACTATCGTATTGACTTGTCGGTAAAACAGCATATCCTTAGATTCGTCGGCAAATTCGAATACTTTGAGAAGTTTTGTTCTGTAATGACTTCTTGGTGAGTTTTCTCTATCATTCGATAAAAGCCTTCTCGCTTCTCCTTGTCCAAGATACTGACCAGAAGGTTTACACTGTTTATTTGGTAAAATGTTTAACGCCGAAATCTTTCTGACAGGATGAAACAATTTCCAGAGAAATTCATGTCCCTTTATATTCTATACAACCTTTATCATTCTCGCCGTGAAATCTTCCTTCGTTTTAATGGTTTTTAGTGTTTTCAAAACAGCAATATGTTCATCGGTCACGAATTACAACTCTTATGAGAGTGCTTGAGAGCCATGGACTTTCAGTACTTAATCTCAGTGCTACACTATGTGATAACTGGCACTGCATTAAGCATTCCACAGGGTGCAACAAAATAGTTCGGTATTTGCTTTACTTTTGCCCCACATGATTATCACAAACATTTAAGCCATCGCCACAAGCTACTGGGAGAATTTTACTGGTTACTGAACAGTGGGACCCACTTAGTTCTTTCAACAAAACTGTTTTATCTGCAAAGATTTTGTGTCATACCCCATCGTTTCACATTGAGTTACGCACCGCAACTTTCAGTAAGACAAATCAGTGTGGAACTGAGTCACAACACATCACACGACGCCACACTGTACAAACCGCAGTCACGCGTAACCGCGCCTGCTTTGTCGAGCCGCATGCGTCACCTTTTCGAGAGTCGACTGTTGGCGCGCATGTCGATCGATAAGCCACTTCAAACGAAATATTTTATTGACGGCCTCTAACGAAAGTGTGACTCGAAAGGGACTGACTGGAATGTCCACGGAAATGCGACAGCTGTAAACAATTATGAGTAATATTCAGTTTACATGGAACAGGACTGTCAATGTTCTGTGGCGTTCACCAACTATGGTAGGATGGAGGTTACAGACAGGCTATGTGCTTCCACTCTTACCGAATGGTCTACAGTGTGACCAATGGGAAACGCAAATATGTGCAGAAAATTTACAGCCATCATCTGAAGAATCGACGAAGATTTACTGAGGAAAACCTCAGTAAATTATATAACTACACATAAAAAAATTAACGGTTCCATTTTCACATTAGCCTATCATCGGTTGCGCGTGTGTAACCCGTGATTGGAAGGCCGTGAATACAATTGGCCAAGATAAGCAGAGGTTACTGATAGGTAGGACGGGAATTCGTTGCCATAACTTGCCAGTAATGAGGTAAAACATGTCACGAGATGTTAACGACTCGTTTATTCTTGTCAGTTGCCAACGTAAAACAATATAAGTTGAACAACACCCACCATTGGTTACAGCTTTCATAGTCAACTGGATTTTCAGCCAGTTCCATTCGAAACGACGTACCATACTCTAGTTTCTGTCCTGTTGGAGCTCGTCCGTAGTGTATATCCTCGTCACAGCCAGAATGTGAACTCGCACCAAGCTTTCACCAAGCAAACCTTATAGGACACCTCGTCAACGTTCTCACATTAGATACGACCAAATCATACGGATGTAAAAGCGAGGATATGTATTACTGACGAGTCCTATCGACAGTGAAACTCGAGTAGAACGCTTTTTCTCGAAAGGAACCGGGTGAACTGTACATGGAGATGTGACGGCTACTATTAGTGTTGAGTGGCGTTCAGCTTACACGAACCAAACTCCCTTAGTGTTTGTCAGCAATCAAAATACCGCTCAGAAAATTTGATGATTCATGTGCGTTCATCCCGAACAGTACTCCTTATTATAGGCAACAGATTGCAGTCACCTGGGGAGTCATTGAGTCTCTTCCTGAGATGCTCTGACAACCCCAACACTACTTACAAGTGAAGTTTTCTAAGCGTTTGCATGTGAAAATTCGGTACTGTCTGATAAAAGGTCAGTGATGTGGTGGTCAATACGGTTGCGTGGCAGAAGCTCAGATCGGGACTGTGGCAAGAATATGCACTACCGACGAGTTTTAATGTTAACGAAACTCGGGGTCTAGTGCTTTTTCTGAAGCAACTATCAAAAATGGCTATGTGAAACATGGGAGCTGCGATTTGTCGTGAGCAGCATTCAATTTCCCCGATAGAAATTGGTATATCGTTGGCCTGAAGTTAAATAACCGGTGACATACCGTTCACCAAATCATCTCTTACTTCTGGTGAACTGAGGGTGCTACTCAAAGCGTTATACTTATGCCACCCGAATGTGCGAAACGCCCGTATCAGTTCGTCATGTTTACGACGCAGTGTAATTTACCCCTAGAAATGTCAGACGTATCTCACGTGACGTAGTGCCGTTCAGCTTTACAATGGTCTGTCGTGGTGACGTTCAATACACGACGGACATCGAAAAGTATACCCTAATGAGTAAAGTATTATATTCGCAATGATTGCGTTGGAGGGAGAATAGCGGACAACACTGGTGGTGTTTAGCTACGAGATTCCAGTACAACAGGCGTTTTTGTTAATTGTGTACCTCAGGACTACCTACTGCAATTTAAACTCTTCTCATTATTCACAGTCATCGGCCACGGGTTCTTGGGGCTTGTTTGTATTTATCTAACATTTTTTCCCATTTCTGGCTGACAGATGTGGTATTTTCTCCCTACAGTTAGAGATAACAGCTATCAAACGATTTCTCATTGAACAGAGCGTGAAGCAACAGCCGGATTCGATCGACCACAACTAGTGGCCCTCACGTAGATAAGTCTTTGAAGAGGCGCTAAGCACAGGATGTAATTTTATTTGGTTTGGACACAAGGGATTCCTCTGTAGACAGTGAACCACCGGTCACTCGGATAGGTAGCTATTTGCGCATTCATTCAACCGATTGAGTTTAGAAGGGGCGGTTGATACAATTAGTGATGAGAAAGGGTTATCACTGTGCAGCTAGACAAGTTTAGGGAACGTCGATAATTAACGACAAACAGGGAACGAGACAATGCGTACGCATAGGAGGGGAACGATATTCGTTCGCATAACGCCCCGTTGTCGACCGCCAGATTCTTACGGTCATTGTCATAACTACTCTCCATCGTAAAGTGGGAAACATTCCTATGAGTATATCAAATATATTTGGTGGATAAACCAGATCCCGCTGCTATGTATTTTCATACCCGAATAGAAGTAATTATCATCGTCCCTGTATGATGCCTTCGAATACCTAAGGCACGTGAATGAGTCTCCGCTTTATGCTCTTGGCACATAAATTCGTCTAAACACAGGTTATTTTTGGTTTGCGCCGTGCACCCTTGTCAAATAAACGAGAGTTGAAGTAGCCACAACAGTTGCAGCAGTAGATATATGCATTGGAGAACGCAGCTTACAACATTGAAGATGATGTACAGCCACGAACGAAGCTGCGGTATCTACACCAGCTCACTATATCTGATGTTAGTGGTTCGTAATAAGTTTATATTCGGAAGGGAGCACAAGTAGGTACAGTGGTACTAATACATCAGGGAGTTTAAGATTTCTTTTGAAGTCCAAGGTGATTTCACTAGATCAGCCACGCACAAGGGTAACCTATATAAGAGACCTTCCACACAAATTTTAAACCTCGGCAACGGATGTTGTGCTGCTTGCCAGCCGCGCACGAGCCACCCAATCTGAAAACGCCTCCTGTGGGGGTAACAGAGGGTGTGATTTCTTCATTGCACAGGTACATATTTCAAGATTATTCTCGGTCGTCCAGGCAACCGTTGCTATGCCTCGCGATAAACCTGGAAATGGGGGAAGGCGAAGCACCTGAACGTCAGAGAAAAAGGCATATAACCCCCATAACGCGTTTTACAACCTCTGGTGATATGTGCAATTGTGTACGGTGTGTTCCGTAAATTATGAGTCAACGAGATACAATTTCGATAAACCGTTAGTTGCTGGTTCACATATTAGATTTTCGACTCTACAAGGAAAGCGCGCAGGAAAACGGATGCGCCTCTTCGACTTGATCTTGGGTTGATGAATGAGCTCGTCGGGGAGAGACGGGGAAGAGAAATCTGGAGCTAACAAGGAGTCTGAAGGCACTGGGTATCGCATGTGTTGATGCTTGTGTTTTCATACTAGAGGGTGTCATTGAAGACAGGTTTGAAGCTGCCGATCGACATCGCGAGATGTTTACTAAACCTCTCATTCACAAGTCTTCTCAGATCGTTTGATGGTATGAACAGGTCTTTTGTAAAATTGTTGCTGCAGCTTCTTGACACTGTCCGTTCGCAGAAACACGAATTGACACCTGCTGAGTTCCTTAGACTCTTAAAACTGTGTCGTGACGTTGGTTCATGAACCATGTCATCGTACTTGCGCGTATATTGAATCTCATAATAAATTTGTTGGCTGCTCCTGAAAAGAACTTCGTGGAACGTTTGCATTGGTCGCATTGCTATGGCTGCACAATTAAGGAAAGAATTTTCGCGGAAACGATATGAGATGGGGGACCCAATGTATTCTGAATATGGTATGCCGAATGGGCGCAATTTCAAAGGATTTATTGGTAGTTCCGTTCTTCTGATCAAATGGTTAAGTAAACATGGTGAAATCTTGTGAGAACACAAGTAGGAAGATGACGATACATATGAGAAAAAGTCATAGTTTTCCTGATTCTTGGGCATCAAAAGTTACAAGACTTGGACAATCTTCTTACGTACGCGTATGTTGTTTTTATTTTCTGAAATTACGCTGACGATGCCACCAAATGTTCGATTCCGTGTTATCTCTTGGCCTTCCAAACAGTTTGCCAAAGCTCTTACAGGGTCACCGACAATGAATGAGGCGAGTTTAACTGATGTCCGAGTAAGAGTAGAAAAGCACACGTTAGAATTCCATTCTGTTCCGCTCAGTTTTCATCTGGTTGCATATCAAGTTAATTCGTGTTGCGTGTACCGAAGAGTGAAATTTTTGCCTTTGCGTACTAAAACGTTCAACTAATTTTAAGAAGACTCGGTTGAATGAGTTTGAACCAAAGAATAATAATTATATGCATTTCATGTTGGGTAATGTTCAACCTGATGTAAACCAAACCTCCGACTACTCATCACTATTATTCATAGCAAGGCTCAGGAATAATTTGGTGGACGACCACAATCGGTTTCAAACAAAATGCTATTGATTCGGCTAATGCCTAATTCGACAGTAAGAGGGCTAGATTCCTCTTGAGGTTGACCCATGTAAGAGCTATCAAAGGGAGACAGGATAAGTGCCCTACCCTAGAAACACGTCCCTATCTGGACTTCATGAACACGCTCGAATTGGTGGGGACTTGATAAGGTCACATGGGGTACAGGTGGGTACTACGTTGGGATTATGTGTGGAAATGCACACATATACGGACGTAGTCCTCACCCAGAAACATTTTAATGGATATTTTTCATGCGGCCCTACCATTACGGCATGTTAAGAACCATGATTACTTACTAGGTGTACGAAAATGAGCAAGCTCGGAAGTCGGGACTTGACATTTTAGATCTAATGTATAATCGTTAAAGTTTTTATACGGAGTACTGGTTGCGTTAGTACGTTCACTAAACTCACGCATCCTAAGAAATTTCTGGTCGCCCCTGCTGAGAACCATGCATCTCAACACACAAGGAGAAGTTTGCATCCCTGAAAACATTTCAAAACAATCACAGCGATAAAAGAAAAATCGGGTTCATTACATATTATTTACAAGGAAAATCCCGATAAATTGGTGTTTCTGAAAGAATCATAAACGTCCTCTATGTGGGACTGATTTTTGTATAACTGTCACATGTAAATTGAACAGTATCTGTAATGTAAACGAATAGTGAACGTTAGTGGCACAATGCATCATTCTGGGCAATCCGAAAAAAGCAGTTAATCACCGATGACATTTAAAATCACAAGAAACGAATTACAAACATTTCTTTGCAAACGTGAGAAGGATGACGATATATATATATATATATATATATATATATATATATATATCAACTTACGTTTGCTGTCAATTTCGGTGGTTTCGTATTCTGTGATCGTTTTCCTGTACTGATGCACAATACGACCATAGCTTTGCAAACCACATGAGTTCCTTCTCGCCGTCTTTCGAATGTCCAGTCAGCATTGCAACCGAAAATTGCATAACTTACAGAAGGTGCGTTTGTCTTTGAATCGTTGAAGCAAAACGAATGTCCTGAATGAAAATGGTCTAGGAAAGCTTATCCCCATAGCTAGCTTTTTGTCGAACAGCCTGTTCAAAATCGTAGGAATGCCGTCCTTGAACCTCCGTAAAATACAAGCTGGGAATTCTAATACTATATAACATATTGCTCAAGTTAGTGCTCGGGAACTACCATTACCTTCAAACTGAAAGAAGGTTCTGTTTTGGGGTTTTCTTCCAATTTCTTCAGCGATTCCATGTAACATAACGGAAGAATTAGCTACTTGTTATGATCACATGTGGCAGCGGAGGACGTTGAGGCACTCTACTGTACTACAGTTTGGGATAGTATGTGCTACCTACAGTCCACCGGATGACGAGCATACGTAAGTGTGAGGTTTTCCGTGTTCTGAAGGTAACAAAATAATACAAAATTACCTGACTGTTTGTTCATCAGATCGGATAATTTGGCTATCCCCCCGGACAAATATATCACAGCTACATTGTCTCGTACCTATGGAATCAACTGATGGTGATGGAGGAGCGCCGTAAACGCTCATTAACTGTTTCCCTGTATGTTTGCAAACTAGGTGGATGTACGTGTGAAGACCGTATGAAATTGTAGGAAATATCGCGTGCATCAGTAAGTAGTTTACAGGACACCTGGAGAAAACCATCCGTCAATATCTGACCATCAACAATGATGCGAGTGTCCCACTGAGAATCACAACACTTTTGCACATTGTATTTGTCAGCAAAGCAGGGTTAAAAATGAACGATTTGCCAATGACTGTTGTGAATGGAACTCATTAAAAGGTACATTCAATTGGGTTGCTGACTGCAATCACCTCAGCAACGAACAATGAAACACACACTGAAACAACATTTAGTCAGACATGCAAAAATTACGACCTATGAGACTGAGCTAGTGTTGTGAACCAAGAACACGGATGGCGCAAGGATTATTTATTCAGGTACGCAACACATGCGTTATACATTTCAACAAGACTACAGACAAAAACACTCATCTGCGTACGGTATTGAACCCAGATCGTCACGGTTGCCACAGACGCCAATGCTCAGTCCCTTCACCCACCAAGAGCCATTTTTTGCGACGCTGCACTGCGATGTTTCTTCTTGTATTTCTCCTGCGGCTACCTCAATATGTGCGTCTACATCAGTATGTGTTCCGGCCCGCAATACTGCGGTGTGAGTAGTATAGTACGATCGCTTCTCCTCACTGCAACTGCTCTACTGGTGTGAAGTGAATTACCAACGTCAACCATACAACCTTCCCTCCCACGCAAAACTGTGCCATTACCAATCTCTTGCAATGTACGATCGAGTCGCGACCGGAAGTTGGGTGGTTCCCCTACCAACTTTTTCAACTGTTGTAGGTTTGATTTAAATGGGAATGACAAGAAATTATCCAACGGCCCATATCGCTTGCAGTCGCTCGGCAGGTGCTGTAAACTTTGCACATTGTACGCCAGTTCCTTCGAACCGTAAACTGCGAAGTAAGTAGGCAAAAAGTGTTAATAACAGTGGAAACAAACTACAAATGAGTTTTACATAGAACAGGATGATGTAAAATGTAAACTGATACTGAAAAATCTAGAAAGTTCATATATTACGTAACGTTCAGAACGCCATATGCACCAGCTGGTCATAAAAAAGGGCGCACATATCATGCGAATGTAGCAACGACGTAGTCACTTGTTCATAGTTAAAAGGCTTACCAACATGATCAACCACCTTGGTGTTAACACTGAGGGCGGAACTAACATTCAGTCCTAAGATTTCTCTCATAAGTTCATTAGTTTGATGGTTCCTTGTCTGACAACTACAACCTTCAGCCATGATTTTGTAATGTAATTATGAGAACGAAAAGTTCTTACTGATCATCACCATGCACGTCAATGACCAGCGATTACACGTAACAACGAAACGAAAGTGGGATATGAGCGTACTGCCAGCTTGACCGAACGTAAATTAAATTGACTACCGAAAGTTACAACATCAGTTCAACGAAACAAAGAAACAATTTCACTTTCCGAGTTAGTGGACTATATCGCGAAATATTTCCCTAGTGCATACGCATTATATAAACAAGATTGGCTGTGTAAGATATCCTCACCAACTTTAGTACGAATGATGTCAAACAGTTTGGGCGTTATGTTTAACACGTTATTGATAAGTGGATTGAGAATAACAACGTTACGAGCGAGTTCCAACCACCTCGAGTGGCCTTTCTCAGGAGGAAGGCCACCCGAGGTGGTTGAAACTCGTCCGAAACGTTGTTATTCCCAATGCACTTACCAAGTTTGGCTGTGCGTTTAGTATTATAAAATGGTCATTAACTGACGAGGTGAGGACAACCGCCCATAGTCCCTGCCTGGTCACCACGAGTGTTCCCACTTAGTGATACTAGGGCACTCGGTTCCCCTGAAATTCCGGGACGAAAGAGGCGACGGTTACCGTGATGATGATTGGCTGTGTGATTTTAACCAATCGAAAGAATGGGTCAATATATGACCTACATAAATGACCAATGGCAAAACAATCACACCAGGTGATTTTTGCATGCCAGTCGGCCGATTGCGAAACGACACAGACTGGCAAAATGCACAGCCGGCGGACGTAGATGAAATGAATCGTCGTCTAGCCGTTGTGACTCCTTTAAAATCACCGTCTACCCAGCAGCTAACTTCAGAATGTTCGGATTATGTGAAGCAAACGCGATTTACCGCATGTCTGAACAGCGAACATCAGCGCTGCTCTAATGAGCGCATGAATAAACCGGAACAAAATGTTCCGGCATGTGGATGTGACCATTCGCTTTCAAGTTTACCAACCTGCTGCAATATGCAGTTCAACTCAGCTCACTTTGAACCAATACAAGGTTTCCCACATCTGACGACATCACAAACCCGAGTAGCTGCTGATAATTTATGTTCCTTACAGCCGCCCGGTCCTAGCACACTATGTAGTCCATCGTTCAATCGTGCAAGACTACCGAAAGATTTCGTCGGCTCACAACAATTCGAATCGGCCGAACTGGTGAGTACCTACCAAACGGTTTCGTCCAGGTTTTATTCTTATCGTCGGTTAGTCAAGGTAAAAATTGCACTTTTTTGGTCAACAGTGACAGTAATTTGTTGGTGTAGGTCATCGATGCGAGAGGTGTTTGTCATATTGCATGCAATCTTAAAGAGCTTACCAACTAGGCAGTTTGTTGAGGACGCTGAGCTGCTTGCTGGAGTACAGTTTACTAAGTTAAACCGACAGTCTCACTTCAGAGTGCATTTTACTGTTCAAAACGACACCATATTCCATACAGACTACGTCATTTGTTCCAGCAAAAACAGTTTTTTTGTATTAAGTCCCCACTCATCAGTCCGGTTAAGTTTCGTAGTTCAAAATCGGTTACACTGCATCTGGCAAACACTAAACATTATCATGTCCAGTTTGCCAAATATTTTTGGGAGGGAAAGCACTTCATCCGCTCGATTGGTCAAATAAATCGAGCTCTACTAAGTATCCCAGACTTTCGGGGAATCACCTCTTCTTGTGAAACCGATACTCCGGTCTATTTTTCATTCAGTTGTTCAAAATACTTATAAATGTTAAGAATGTTTCGTTTCTTGCTCTCAAGGTGGCGCTTTATCTCACAAGTTTGTCTGGTCAACTCAGGCTTCACCACTTTTCAACAGTCAGAGGGCTGTCTCTTCACACCACACACTACGAAGCTTCATAAGTGCTCTAACGTCTTTAAGGAAATGTATCATTGTTAGTTTGATCAACCAAATACATGTTCGATTAATAGCTTTTGTATACTGTTAACCAGCTCCATATTTTCTGAGCGCTCTGCAGCGTGTCGCAAGCTTGCTCTAGTGATCCTCTTCTATCCCGTCCATCCTCTTCCATGCTTTGCCTCGATATGTTCTATTACGCATGGATAGGTGTTGCCTACCTGATTGAGGTCCTCATGATCACCCAAATCGCTGATTAGAGACGCTATCCGAGATGACGGTGTGTCACAGTCAATAGCGTACCTGCATCCATACCATTTCTAGTTCCTTCGCTTAGTCTTTTATTAATTTTCAAACTTAGTAGCGTTTTCTTCCAGGATATTCCACGTCACTGTTGAGGTGAGTGGAGACCCGGGCCACAATATCTTTTGGTGAGGCTCATGGCTGCTATGATGACAGATACTTTCGAACCAGAATGTTGAAGAGCGATTATTGAAAATAATATCTAAGGTTCCCAACAAACTTGACGGGTTACAGATCGCGTATGTAAAAGCTAGTGAAGGTTACTCCTAGACTGTTCTTAGAACTTCCGTTCATTCTGATTGAACAACTTTGCTTTTTTTTGAGTAGGTGACATTTTTGAAAGGGGAGATTGGGTTCTCTGACAAGTCCATAGCCTATAGGCTTACTTGATCAGGCTATCGACTATGATACCGTTCTCTAATCAATCAGGCTCCAGCTTACTGATGTGAGGTGCTAAGTGGTCAATTGATGACTTCGACGCTGTAAATAACCACTAGTGAATGCTCCTCTTTCAGAGTGAGAGAACTTGTGATCCATCTGGTCTCTATCTAGAGAAATCAGTCAGTTTCAGTGGCGGTTTGGCTAAATTATCTCTGTAACATGCTAAGTCAATGAAGGGAAGCATACGGGAAAAACAGATTTCTCACTGTCACTTGCAGCTAAGCTATTTTTTCGTATCATGTGGACATCATGAGGCTGATTATTTGGGTTTCTAAGCCGGATTTCGTTGGCAACTAAGCCCAATCCATCCGTCCTCTTCTGTCGCAGTTTGGTTCATGATTGTTTGACAATCAGTTTGATGAATGGCCCTTATTCAGTGATCCAGACACATGCTACTAAACGTAAGGTTTCGGGAATCAACTTCATCCTACTTCGAGCTTGATGATAACCGACATGATGTCGCACGAAAACTGGTGAACACAAAGAGAAATTTTGTGAAAATGCAATAAAATTTGCAAATCGAAAATCCTAATACAACTGGATGAATTCAGACTAGTGGCGTGAGTGCCGCTTGAATTGTCTACAGTGACAAAACTGACCAGAACATGACAGAACAGATTGTTCATTTAGTCGGTGACGTTACCAACCGGATAGTCGAACAAGACCCTTGGGGTTGTTGACTGCGAAACAGATCCCGACAAAAGGTCGTAACATCGGTTTGATCAGTTCTTTCAGTTTTTTGTCTGACACTAACCTGCAACTCTTGAAGATCAGTACAACCCTGCTGATCAAACATCGACAGCCGATGTTACATGCATATGATTCAATAAATGTACTATCAGTTCACCCTAGTTTTGAATTTTTGCCCTATCTCCTTTCATTTTCCGGTTCGGCTGGTGTCAGCTGACAGATACTCAGGTTACGCACGCAGCATATCAATGTTTACGCAAAGACCGCCCACTGAATTGTCTGGTAAAGTTGAAGGTGGGCAAGATTCAGCTATTAACCCTGATAAAGTTCACCATTATTCTGGCCCTCACGTTCTTGAATCGAGCGTGGGTTGGCGACCACTTTTGGCTTCATGCTTCACGTATCCAAACTTTTCGTCTCTGCTGGATTTTTGCTTTCGACACGGACAAACCCATACTCACTTGAGTTCTAATCACGGTGATGTTATCCTAGTGCTCCTCTTCAAAGTGGGTTAGTGGAAAATTTTCCCAAAATGCGGGAATGTTATATCAGTGGGAAGCTTTCGTTACAAGTGCTTGAAATAACTGTTTCCCCTTCAATAATTTCTGTCGAGTAGTCGAAAAATGTAATTTGTACGATACTTTTCAAATCAATATTTTGCACAATCTGTACATAAACGGACATGTAATCAGGTCATACTAGAAACGTAAGCACAGCGGGAGACAGATAAGCTCATGACAACTACGCACATACACAGATGGGCGCTTATCACTAATTCTTCATTGTCGTATCACATTGGGCAGCTGAAGTGTCAACGGGAATTGTGTATGAACACACAAAGAAAGAAGATAATTATGATTAATAACGCGACAGCAAGAATGAGACTTCTGGTGTGGGATAACATGATAGATATGTTGTGGAAGTCCCCTTTGTGACCTAAATGGAGCTCTGATTTCTCGGTTGAAAAGGATAGATTTGTCTTATGAGACAACTGGTGTAATTGTTAATCAGAACATTGGTTAGGGAGTTTAATGAATTTTGTGACGCAAATCTGACATAGGGATTCTAATCACGAGATCACTGATTAGAATTGACAAGACACTTATGGTGCCTCCTCTTGGGGCAGACGGGCTATCTGAGTATTGCTCACAAATATTTGCTTATGACAATTAGCCCCCCTCCTAATATGTGGTTAATGTCGCAGTGGTCAACACAGTTGTCTCATGAGACTATGGAGTGATGTCCCAATTGTCGGTCGCAACAAAGATCTACAACACCGACAAGTTATTACAATAACCGAGCTCGGACCTATTGCTTCCTGCCGAAAAGGACTGGCTAGAAAGTCTATTGGATCCCGAAAGATGCCTTCAAGTGCAAGCGATGTTCAAGTGGTAACGAGCCAAATTTCGAATTATTTCGTGAGGAGTTAGAAGCCAAAGTTTCGAAAACAGAATGGCCTTGTAGTTCAAACATTTGACAACTGTTTCAGATACATGCGAGATGAGCATACACGGCATGTCTGAATCTGACGGTGAAAAGAGTTGGAGATTGATAATGCTGTTTTGTGTCTGAATGATTCATACACACAACGCGAAATATCACCTTAGAGAGTATGCGGTCAATCGTGCCGTTCACCAAATGAGACGTGAATAATAATTCCGTAAAAAGTTGAATTTTCAGACCGCCACGTGCTCAGTACTTTGAGAAGGGTCTAATAGAAGTTTGAAGCAGTTTTGTCTCCATACTAATTTGAATAGGGTCAGAATTGTTTTGCAAGATGTATGCTCTAACAACATTGCGTTCTTTCTCGACAGTTGTGGACATGAAACGATAACAAACATGTTTTAGGAAATTCCAGTTGCTGTTCAACATGAGTTACCGATGTTCAAAGTTGGCATCTTTTCCTCCAGCATCTTATCCGAATTTTTCCGTGGCATTTACTCAGTTTTACTGGTTTGTATTTAACAATCTACTGCAAATTCACCTTGTATACAATCATAGGCGAAAAGCTTAACTTTCTGCACGATTTTAGACAGATTACGCTTTAATCGGTCTTGGTGAGGTGATTTCGTGTTGCTGTCTCACTGGTCATTGTATCTTTATATGAGAAAGCACTGTAGGTTTACTACTGTAAAATGTCAGGGTAACACCTTTGCGTGCCTGTTTTTATTCCATCATGAATTAATGCCAATTTAAAATATAACTTGTGTTTCTGTATACGTCTGGAGTGATGCAAATTAACCAATCATACTGATATTGTGATTGCGAGGGAATTGTTTATTATAGGACATCCACTACACGTATGTTGAACTATAGGACAACGAAGGCAAACGCTATTTTGCTCGGCTGCTGTGCATTCCTATCCTCGGCAGCAGTGTAGCCACATTCTCTTTGTTGACACGTTACGCATAGTGCGTATACACGTTTTCAATAGTCGCTGCTGGTCCCTAGTCTTCCTGACGTTGAGACCTGTCTTTTAGTCCCCACGTGTATGAATCGTGCCATACTACCAGCAGATGAAACTACACGTTATATAACACTAGAATCTCCACAGTTTGCAGGTACCTACATTATCAGGCTTTCCAGGGAGGTTGGACAAGCAGTTGCGGTAGCTAGTACATATCAAAGCGATGGACCGACGTAGATTGTCCGGATAGAGTATACAATTTATTTTGGCATACGTAGTCATTCATACTTCGCTGGTGTACGGTGGGCATTCGGTGACCTGACTTGACTAAATATTCTGTCACTGTAGCTGTCCACACGCCTTTGGGATTCCAATACAATGCCTCTGTACTCGTATCTGATTTCACTATGCTTGCGCGATTCTATCAGATTTCTTAAGGCTGATTATAGGGCCTTATTAAAGCATCCCCTGAGTTATTTTGAACTGACATCAGAAAGCAATATCGGAACACATGAAAGTGTTATCCGGACTTCTTGAATTGATTAAAGTAAGCATAAAATAAGGTTATTTGGAAGACTCGGGTGAATGCAGCCCAGAAGCGGTACAACTGATGTTCATACTTAAGAAATATTATTTGTTTTGCAGGCTTGAAGGAAGTGGAGCAGCTACCCTGAATTGTATGTATATTTTACAACCAGGAAATGTTGAGAGAACGCTTATCTTGGTGATGACGCCTTACTTTCACTTACAGCTTGGCCAGTTGTTCGCAAGGTGTAGATATCTTGATGTTGAATGACTGAATATAGATGTAGCTACTTTTAGTAGTTAGATCCCCTTCCAACTTCTTTTTACACGGACGTCCAGTTGAACTACACACCTGTTATTGATATTGTTGATCAGGCACTCGGTGCAAAAAACTGATTCGCTCCCAGTCCTCATAAAGTGAAACTATCATGTCCTTCCACTTAGCGTAGACCCCGCAGTAACGTTATAGCTACTAAATTAGATGACTCAGACTTCCCCTTATTATTGGACAGCTCCTTTGTCGTGGAAGTGGGCTCTCTAGAGCGTTCTTAGTATGTTAATAGTACATTTTACACAGTAAAAGTGCATCACCTAAACTAAAATCAGTGCTTCACATTTACGAATTGGAATGCAATCAGAGGACCGATTGCGGAGTTATTACAGTGTACTACTACAGGGAGAAACAGTTTTACAAGCCACCCAGTATTTTGTTCCAAGTACCCCCATTGGAAAGGCAAACTCCTCAAGATCACTTTCTGATAGCAGAACTGAGCCCAAGAGGAATTATTCTCTCTTACAGTACGTTGTTTCTTCCGATACTTCACAATGGTAGTAGCAGTTGATTGGATGGTTCTAGTGGCCGGCCTATAGACGTTTGAGTGGAAGTTTAACTCAACCTCAATAGGTAATCTTCGTCTATTGCATACTGACCACTTGTAAATCATATCGAACAGTAGAATTGGGCTAAGCATGACCTTAGAATGTCAAAATACAACAGGAAAATCTATGGTTTGTCATCTGGGAAAACCACGGTGAACGGAAGTTCAAGGTGAGTAGACCTATCCGCATGATAAACGTTTCAACTTACTTCGGAATGACGCTTTTGTGATGGTGTCAATACACGGAATTGTGTGTGTGTGACTGGCCTTACGATTGGTCCCCGACCGGGAATACCGGCGTTTTTGTCGTACAAGATTTCATGGAAAGATAGTTCTCTTCATCTCACTGAAATACACTACTGTATTCACTATAACAATATCTTAAAACGTTACGTTCAGTATCCAGATCTTAGCTGAAGTGAATTATACACCGTGTGTTCTTGATAGTTGGAGTTAGTTGCGTTGATGAACTTTGAGAGGCACTGTGGGATGTGCGGTCGTCCCAAGATGCAATGTACAGCTCCCAGACTCTTCTACCGAACTGTGATCCTTTGTTCTTTTGTGAATGTATCCGTCGGTGGTTGACAGTGCACAGACATTGAATGTCAGAATGTGTCATATCTGTACCGACCACATATAAGGTTTTAAGTTAGGTTGTCATCGTTGAGATCACAAACAGCGTTTGTTGCTGTTACACAATAGTGTATTTCATAGTAAGACCCCTCTCAAAAACAACTGAATCACATTTTTATACCTTAGCAATATTGACCAATGTGATTATGATGTAATTAAGTTGATGATAGATCACCAGAAATCAGCTTCGTTGCTACGTCATCCTCTTATAAGACAAATTTATCCACTCTTGCGGCAAACCAACCTCCACCTCAGCAGTCAAGCTGTACGTCTTAGTATTACTCTATAGTTCGCGAGGTAATAAACGTCAGTGTTTCTGTAGATTCGAGATGGTTGTTACAGGACGGCCAAGCAAAACTTCAATCCTCGGAGGAAATACACTGGTCTGCATGATACACGACCTTTAAACTGCGGCATCGTACCATCAGAAAATAACAGTTCCTTGCCAACTTGAAGGAACGAACGTTGACTGAAAACCCCTTCCTCCTCCATCGTGTCAGTAGTGGGTCTGCTCGGCAGATACATCTAGGTTGTTTTCATCGCCAAAGCAACTAGAGTGCCACTGGTGATTCCAGAAGAGATGTTTCGGCAGTATCTACAGTTGAACCGGTGTACTGGCTTTGTAAATTCTCCTACACTTCATCCGTAAGGTTTATTTACACTCGGTTACGCACTTCACGCGAACAGATTGGATGTACCTGCGGATTCGATCTCTGGAGCACTACATTAGAAATTACCCTCACTTTACTTAGACTGCTGATCTTCCCCTTCTCTTTTGCGCAGGCAATTAGCACACGACAACATATGCAGGCCTCTAGCAATTCCTCGTATGCACATCCGCGTCTGTTCGAAAGCTAAACTTTCCCTCTTCTCAATTGGGATGGTCCTGGAAGACAAGCTATCGAATAAACTGTTATTTACACGGTGTTTTTGTCACATGGCAGCGAGTTCACTTTTATATCACTGGAACAAAGGTTGTCCACAGTCTCAAACGGACTACCTGAAATGAAGAAAGTAGGAGTTGAAGTTCACCAGTCTTGAAGCAACACTTTGCACTTTGAAGGTGCAAAGCGCATTCCATACAAACTAGCTCGGTCGCTCAACCTGTCCAGCATGATCTGCAAGTTTTCAGCAGAAGGGCTAAATAGGATAGTGTCGTCCGCATACTCTAGATCGGTCAATCTAGCGTCAGGAAGAAGTTCAACACCAAGCCCACCGGATTCGCGAAGCGTACCCTCCAGAATGTCGTCCATGACAAAATTGAACAGGAAGGGGGAAATCGGACACCCTTGACGTACATCACTAGAAGTGATGAACGCCCGAAACAGTTGTCCATAAACTCTCATCCTGCTTGCAGAGTGAGCATACAGTGATCTCAAGAGATTCACGTATTTCTCTGGTACTCCCTTGCGAGGGAGACAGCTCCAGAGAACGTTACGAGCAACTGAATCGAAAGCAGTTTTCAGGTCCAAAAAGACCACGACTGTCAGCTGTCTGTAACAGTACCGATGTTCCAAGATCCGTCGCAAGGTAAAAATATGATCAATTCACCCTCGACCGGATCGAAATCCTGCCTGTCTTCACGTATCTGGCTCTCTCTGGGCTTAGTGAGCCGACGTAAAACGAGGCCAGTGAGTAACTTGGACGCAGTAGACACCAAATTGATACCTCTGTGGTTGTCACATAGACTTCGGGCCCCCTTTTTGAAAATGGGAATGACCGTTGATAGGCACCAGTCACGAGGCACCTCTTCAGTCTCCCAGATCGTCTGGAGGAGTTTTGTCAGTTTTAATATCAACCTCTCTTCACCACACCTGAAAAGAGAAGGAGGCAGTTGGTCTGAACCAGGAGCCAGGAATAGACAACCACAACATTGAATGGGAGATGATGTACATCCAGTTTTTACGTCACCTGACGTCCATGTGACCGGCGTGCTGGTACCATGGCAATCTAAGGTGACTGAATAATTCTGTCGCAGTCATTTGTGTGTGTGTGTGTGTATATGTGTGTGTGGATAATTCGTCTTCCACAAAGACTATTCGCGTGAAAATCGTTTGTGAAAGGAAACGATTTTTGCCAACTCCATAATAAATATGAAGTGTCCGTATAACCGTGTCACAAGATGTAAATAAGTTTGCCAACCAAATGTGCCTCTTCCTAGGTTAGAACGCGTGTATTTTTGTTTCATGCTATGCTGGAGGGATATCACTATTATACTACCACCTACGTGAGGTGTACATCAAGTTTAAGCTCCTTTGACTTCAACGGAGGCAGATGTCTTAGTGATGGCAGGTGAACGAGTTTAATTAGTCGCCGTTGCATTTTCCAATATAACCTTAGTTGTGGACGGAGTGTTGTAATAGCTCCACGTGGACTCAAAAATGCAAGAAAACAGCCGTCATCAACAAGGGGCTCAAATACGCATATATTTTCAGCTTTGATTCGTGCCAAGAGGTGCTGTGTCAATCTACCGGTGCTCCTGACAATAGTGCACATCACGGCTGATTAGTAAATAGGCACTTGTGTATGAAGAAGAAAAAACTAAACAAAACGGTGTTGATTCGTTAGAATGATGCACCAACACCCTTAAGGGTACGGGCTCGAGAATACTTTTAGCGAACGGCGCACAGTGGATAGGACCTTCCGACCTCATTTAACTGGACGAGCAATACCTTAATAATCCGTGATCACGTCATCACCTAGCTGCCTGCATTTTTTTTCAGCCGTCATCAGTCGCACTGAACAATGTTCGTTGTGGCAGACGCTCCGTTGCCATGTTAAACACATGACCCACCCAATGCAGACTGGGTTTTTATTGCGGCCGCTTACCCCCAGACACACTTCGCTGGACTGCCACGTTGTTCTGTCGATTATCCCACTTGATACAAACTAACTGTGAAAACAACAGTGGTCAGATGGCAACAGTTTGCATGCGTCTGCCGCTCGAATAGATCAAGTCCCTTATCTGTGCAACTAAGCACATACATGAGTTTTAAGCTCTTGCTTCGCATCGCCGCCGATGCCGAAAATTTTCGAAATCACTACGTGTCGCATGGTGGAAATCTCGCGAATTATAAACACGATGAAACGTAATCCAATTTATAGTTTCAACCTAACTTTTTTGTTCGCCTCAAATCCGTGTCATCACAAATGTGGAGAACTTAAAAGGTGTAGGAATCAAATCACTCATCACCGGCTATGTCCAGTTGTCAGTTTCATAGAGTGGAAACATTTTAGATGGCAGACACTATTTCACTAGCGTGGTCCACTTATTCGGAAAGGGAACCGATGGGTGTGACTCGGAAAAGTGAATCACGGTCTTCACTCGTTAATCATTAATTGTCTGCATAAGGGCGATGAATCAACGGTCTGGTTTCCCCGAGAGGAACAGTTCACCGGACACCCAAATACAGAACTTCAATTTGTGCCGCATTTTGCCGCAATACACTGTGGACCAACAACAACATTGTGAGGGAAGGGAAGTAACTCTGAGGACAGTTATCCACTCAACTATGTTTGGTTTTCTCAATAGACAGAACGTGAAATCATCGACAGATGAGCAGAGTTAGGATATGCCACACTTCACTGAAACAATCAATTTTGCTCAGTTCTCTCACTTTTGCTGTATGGGTCAGAGACCTAGCCCTTGCATCTAGACTCTCGTTATTTCATGAGCGTTGTTTCCGCCAGTTAACCTGTATCAAATGGTCTGATTGTGACCACATGACAATTCGTCGGCACTTATTTGGGAAGTGTGAAATTTCGGGCAACTGTAAGCTTTTCAGTTAAGTGGCTAATTTAGATACAGATATTGCTATCTGATTCGGCAGACTCAGCTACACTGAGTGTAACTAAGTTAGGCATCCCGCCGTTGACTGTTAATTTCGCGTGCGGACCTGCGTTCGCTCGAATAACGACTGGGGATTGAATGTATAATTTTTGACTGATATCTGAATGACCTTTTGAAACTGCTCGTAGAGATCGGTAGCAAATTAGTTTGAATCCTCCAGTCATCTGGACAATAGTTCTTCGATCTTGTAATCGTAAGGAATTAATCACTCAGTGCTTCTGCGGACGACATGCAGGCCATGTTGATTAGTTGAATACTGTGGCCGGTCTGTATGATATGCACCATGAGCCCTCAAAGTTAGTTCCACAAAGTTCAGTCGATCCAGATCCTAGCTTTCACTGTGGCTGGCGAGTCATTCGGAACTGTCGCTTACTTCATCTACCCGATTTCTGTCATATGACAGGTGAGATATCTCACCTACTTGTGTGTGACAATAGCGAAAATGCGTAGTTTTTTTGAAAACTTTCATTTGTGGTATCACAAAACGTCCGACCGTCCACTACAGGAATGTTCGACAATGCGTGTGCATTCAACCTTTCTGTTTAGGTGATGCATTCGTATTAGCTCTGGGTATCCGACTAACATTGTCTCTACCAGTTAACAGGTATCAGCACAACACGACAGGTCACCGGGACGCATCCGAGAAATCTGAAAGTTCACAACCAGTGACCCCAGTAATTCATATTGAGGCTGCGCACAGAGGTCATAAGTTGGTCATCCGAGTTGTTTTGCTCAGACTGATCTGGGTGACTGCATGATACGTTTGGTGATAAATTCCATGTCATCTTCGTCTTCTTTTAAAACCAACAGTAAAGCGATATATAATGCTTGAGCAGTTGGTTTCTGCAGAGGATTCTTGGTGGATTTTCTTCACGGTTCCGTAAAACTCATGAGGTATCTCTTTATCTGGTTTGTCGACCGTAAAACTTGTAGCCCGGCTAATAGAATATCTAACGAAGATAATTTTCTGACACGGCGAAACAGTGTTTAAACGTGTCCACGTTTGTTAATGTCTTTTATCTCCATGATCTTGGTTGTGTAATCCTTCTTACTTAGCATAAAAGCTATCACTTCTCTACGTGGACAAAAATTGTTTGACTCCCGAGTGCTAAACGCGGAAATACGGTAATCGGTCACGGCTAACTTTTGTTTTGAGTGTGTGGTTCTGTGTTGATGCTCGAGAGCCACAGATTTTCATTTTGCCTATTTTGAACGCCATTCATTCACTCACTCATAACGGCCGTGAGCTTGACTAGAATATATTGTGGTTCGAGCCACCGCTTGTCGTAGCATTGGTGTAAGATAACCTAGAGGACAAAATTACCAAAAAGAACATAAGTGGACAAAACGGGGCTATGCAGAAGAAATAGGAATGTTGTGAATTCACACACGCGTTTGATTACGGCACGTTACCAGCTCCGATAGCGTTTTTAGCCAGCGGTCGCAAGAATCGCATCCAGACAGGTGACGCTTACCCAATTCACTCAATGAAGTAACCATGGTCTTCAAAGTACGAGACCAGGTCGCTACTTGACTGCCACGTGGTTAAACCCAACTCTTGGTAGCTTAAGTAAATAATGCCTGGTGCGGAAACTGCAGTGCGGCTACACGGAATTTGCGGCCCAACCATCGCAAGCCGTACAACCTGATTATTTGGCCACTTGACCGCGTACCCCGAACGTTCTGAAATACTTGCTAGCAAATGGCCACGTTGCTCACACGATCACCTTACTTAAAATTGGCTTATTAGTGGTGATAGAAACAGCAGTCATTTGATATCTTCATCACAGAAGAGTCATGTCTCTCAGCCATAGAGCAAAACAGAATACACACACAAGCCTTATTGTACTCTTCCTTCCAGCGACAACCGGGCGGCATTTCGACTTCACAGATGAATGCCAAATATACAGCAATGTGATACAATAAAATGCGCATAACACTAATCTGGTAATCACAGGTTCTCTTGACTATTAAACGACAGTAAATACCCTATTCTCTGACTCCCTTGGAAAGTGCTTACCCATCACTGGAACAAGTTAGGCAGTCGCTGCTTAGGCCACCCTCGAAAGTGCTGTTCCGTGTTCATCGTTTTCTGTTGGGTCACACCACTATAACCTTCGGTGTGTGGTTGAAACAAAGTGTGTCACGTGCACACGGCACCAACGTCAATAACGCGTAGTCTTAGCTTTTATGTCGAGTCGGGTGCGTCATCGTTTCAGTGATCGAATGTTACTGCACATGTCAATCAGTAAGCCGTTTCGAATGGGCAAATGAACTGACACAAAATTATCACCGTGCTGATGCATTCACCGACTGCATTAAAATGTACCTATCGTATTGGAGGAGCTTACCGTTAAAAGAAATCATGCCCGACCAGTAACTTAGGTCATTATTCCGTTAGTGTGGTTCTACACGTGCCAGGAAATTAAATTAGTCCCCTTTGAACAGTCTGCCTTTAGAGATAGAGTTAACCAATCTTGCCACATCTACAGTATGTTGCCTTCAAGAGAATATAGATTGAACATCACTCACAATTTATCACAGCTGTCGCATTCCCATAGACTTTCCAGTCGACCCCTCTTGAACTGCAGGAGCACTAGACTCCAGTTTCGTTCTCGTTAGAGCTCGTCAGTAGTGCATATCCTAGCCACTGCCGGGACTAGAACCACGTCCACGCTGTCCATGAGGCAACCGTGTTTACTACTGCGCCGTTGACTTCACAATAGGCACGACCGAAATATCATATGTGAACACTCAACCACTTTCGTTTGTGAGTAATGATCAGGTTGCTCGAGAATACTTCCTGATTGTCAACTGACTAGTGCGTATCAACAATTCATTCATATTTTCGCAAAAGGTCCCAGAACATCATGTGACAACCACAGGGGTATTTAACTTGTCCCTGTTGTATCCATACTGTCAACGGGTCTCAGTCTGCACCGACTGATGAAACACAGACAGAATTATACAAATGAAGAACAGTCAGGTTTCCGCTCCAGTCGCGAGTGTATCCATTACACTTTCCCCTTGCGACTGACATTGAAGCATCGGCGCTCATTTTTTCAGCCGACGGCCTTGATAACTTTTAGCCGAATGACTGCGTTTGACTCGGCTGCCCGACACGTACTTTGGAGTTGTCTCCATTGCAGAAGAGACCCAGTGAAGTATAACAACTTGTTGATTTCATTCTTTATCCTCTATGAGTGCGGAGTGCGTATTTATGGGCAGCTATCTCAGACGTTCTCCACGGCAGGTGGCGTTCGACAGGGGTGTCCAGTCTTCTTTTTCACTTTTCCAATAGATGATATTCTGGAAGCGGCAACTAGAGGTTCCGAGAATCGAGGAATAGAGCTGAGAGATATTGAGTATGCGGACGACACCGCTTTGCTTAATTCTTCTACAGAGAGCATGCACACCACGCTGAATCGGTTAAAGAATATGGGTGGT
>LUCH01000683.1:65570-121030 GCA_013368495.1 Paragonimus heterotremus | reverse complement strand
CATATATATATATATATATATATATATATATATATGTATATATATATATATATATATCGAAGTTGTATCTTTGTATTCGTATATAGATATATTGGTGGAAGATGGTTGTAGGCGGGCAGACCATGATTTCACACTTAATCTGAGGACTATGATAGCACGTGTATCACAGTGTGAAATTTCTTCAAATGCGGTTAACGCCAGTTGGTGGTGAAGTAGAAGGATGCTCTAAAATATGTCCTCTTTCAACTTTCTTGTATCTCAGCGGAAAACCAATGAAAACCAATGATTTGTTTTTCGCTTATTCTTTGTTCATGTGTATTCTCATGCCTGTCTTGTTTAAACGTCCATCTGTCATACACGCCGATCACCCCCCGCCTAATTCGAGCACCAACTATGAATGGGTAACCTAACCGGTCGACGAATTTACCCTCTGCCCTCCGTCGGTCTATCATAGTCAGTCCACTCTCGACCGCATTCTGCGAGGCTTACACAATTCTTGTTCAGCAAGGTCACACCACGTCTGTGTTTTAGTGCACTTTTAATTGCATCTGATGCTGACCCAACTTTTGGCGGGAAAAATGGAAGTTAGACAAGAAAGTTTGCATATGGAGCGATGGCTTGTCACTCACGTTTGCAACTGGCCTTCTCTTCAGTTCTCCCATGGCGGATTTTGTTTGGATTTACATCCGATAACTGGCAGAAATCGACACTACTGTCTGAGTTTCATATAGAAACTTTTTAATTCTGAATGAACACCGTAGAAAATGTATAAGATTACTAAACACTTGCTATTTTTTTAAAAAAAGATCCAATAGGCTGATTACTTTGTGGAAATTCATTCACTAATATTCGTGGCGCGCCATTTCCAAAAAGTGTTTTACGGGTCTGGTGCAAATGTTAGTTGTTCGGCTGTTTAAAACGAAAATGGTTGAATCGTTTCCTTTTTACATTCTCCTACACTTCGTCGATATTTTTGTCATCTTGAAATACTTGGACTCCACACTATGGATTTATGAGTGTATCTTATTGATGGCATAGACTACCTTCGATTGCCATTGAAGGCGCTCATAATGAGATCTGTCCAACAGCTCCACGTTGAGGACTGGTGGGGAATACGCTCCAATTTTGAAGGAAATGCAAATGGAAACTAGCTTTGAAGGAATAATTCTGGAAGCTGAGTAATTGCTTTAATTACTCCCTAACAGTATAGGACAGATTCGATGTTTCCGAACCTTAGTTATGCGACTTTGACTTGAATGGAGAAATAGATCGGATATATGTACAGCTACAACTCGAAAAATTACGTCGAATGTTTTTGATGAAAAAAAATCTAAATCAGAACGACCTGGAACATGCGCAGGGATGTCCAACTTCATCGTCTGATCCACAAGAAATTTAACAAAGCGTTAACTAGTGAATTTGAGAGCCCCTGTCGAAAACTTAGCAGAATGCTACAGTCCTTGTAGGAGAAGTAACTTGGTACTGGATAACCTGTTGAAATACGACTGTTGTAATCCGTTGAATATAAATGGATCTGACGGAAATATGATATCATTGGTTTGTTTTGTGTGGACTGGTATCGAACAACGTGTTTACCCTAAAACGTTCCCCCCCCAAGAGGTACTCTTCATCTATTGGTTGGAAGCACACTGTTCTCACTAGAATTTCAACTGTCAAAGGGACATGTAAATAGTCGCTATTTAGGAGGATGAATGATACACTTCCCGTCATACCATTGTGAATGCCTTACGCTACCAAAAGTTAGTCCTGTTTTAGTAATTTGCCTAACCTCTCTTTCACTACAGGCTCAATTAGCGTTTAACATAAAGTGTTAGCTGCCGATTCGTTTGGCATATTGTGGCGAAAAGGCGTCCAATAAAGCACAATCTTTATTATCCAACTCGTTAGTTAGCATGCTACGCGTGCGCTCGCGTTTATGAGTCAGCATTCCAACCCACAACACCCCCAGGTTTCCGCTCACGCTTCGTGTGCACTTCTGCCCAGTTTATGTGTATGATCTGCGCCGTTTATCGGGGGTTTTCCGCTCGCCATTCCTCGTCCGTTGGTCCGATTTCGTTGAGCGATGGCTCATCCGGTCGCTCGTGATGTCCGCCATCTATCCATTATGGGCTTTGACAGCATTCCACAGCCGTGTCGAGATATTCCTCAGAGTGTTGGAATAATCACGACTTCACTCTGGTCATCCATCCTAGTTTGCCTGCCACTTCTCGCCCGTTGGTCCGATCCGGTCGAGCGACAACTCATCCGGTCGTCCACCCTCTGCCCGATCCCCTCGTTGTAGGTTTTTGGAGTACCTCCTCTGCGTTAAGGTAACCCGCCGTGTTGGAATGCTCACACCTCCGGCCCGATAATTCACCACAATATCTGTGCATTTGCTAGGGCAGACATTACTTTACAAGGGCAATAGAATGGAATTCATCAGCCTTCGACATACTGTTGGTGTGCACAGTAACTTTTCGGCAACCGTCGCGCACTGTTATCCATCTATCCAGGCCTCCTTCGGACACAGATGCGCCAAAATGAAGCATTGGTTACCCACTGAGTGTGACCTGCACTCATTCCGAGTGGTAACAGTCGTAGTTTAGTCGAGCGATTTTTCACTTTAGACGTTGTAACACAGGTGGCGGTGTTTTCGGAACATATCTCATCCCATGTATCATTAAAGCCCGGTTGGTGTTGGCCAATTCGGACAGCTTTTTGCACCGGCATAACGTTCATCTCTCGTTGAAGTGTTGAATGTGTAACGTGGCTGCAAACATGGTACTTCTGCAAAATTGTACAACCTGACTACTCCGCATCCAATGTACTCGTTGCATATTTCTGATTATTACTGTCTGTGAAGCATTGCCTTTGTTTGACAATAACACCAATGATGAGCAGTGATAAGGCTGGATGATGTATGTTGGAAGCCGATAGCCTCTCTATACGCGATGTATAGTTACATTTCATCAGCTAGGGCGGTTCGAGCACGTGTTACCCATACCTACCCCGCGCCTACCACATTGCACCTTGTGTTGCGCTCCTTGTGTGCGACTGGAAAAAACAATAGAGTGAATAATCCATGACTCGGTGTAACAGAAACACAAACACACTGGTGTCAACGTTGACTCTACCTGGCTTCCTAAGCGATATTCAAAAGAGTGTCGTCGATAACAAGAAACATTGAGTGGTATGGTTATTAATCGCAGTCGTCGGCCTAAGAGTGAACATATTTGTTGTTATGACCTCCTTTAATTTCAATTATAACCTGTCGTTACCAGGGTAGCCACAATAACCTGTCCCCACAGGACTGTAATGTGGTGAACCATGTTGCTGAACACTAATATGTTGGGTTCTGATTCCTATGTTATTAGTTAAGATCATTAAGACATTGAGAGATGAAACCATTTAAGCCTGTGTCAATATACGAGGTGGCTATGTTTTTTTTGAAAAGTATGGATTGGACATTAATCACAATTGGTCGCATTCCTATAAAGCTTTCAGCGAGCCCCTTCCGAAAAGAAACACCATACGTGAGTTTCGCTTTTGCTAGAGCTAGCTAGTAGAGTGTATCCATGTCACGGCTGGGATGTGAACTGCAGTCATGCTTTTATGAGGTAGCCGTGCTGGCCACCTCGCCAATGACCTCACATCATGCACAAGTGAATCATATGTAAGCGCACACCTACATTCGTTTACGAGTAATACACAGGTTGCCGATCTTCTTGAGAGGAGACAGGACAACTGTTTATTTTTTTGCCAGAATGTACTTGTATGTTTTTTCCAAATTCCTCCCGGTTTTGTTGACCATTCCCTTAATGCTGTTGGCAGCACGTACAATTTACCACTGCTGTTGGATACACGCTTGTCTACTTGCTAATTCGTCTTCTTTGCGCCACAATAATAATCATTTTCCCACAGTAGTTAGCAATAGTTTCAGTGTCTATAGATTTACAGCCTGGAACGTTCCCACAGTTTGTCCATAACTGAAGATGAATGTACCCGGTTGTGCGTATTCTTGTTTCTGGCTCACCGTTCCACGTAGACCGCGCCCAGACCACATGTGTCCCCCGTTTGTGATGAACAAATTATTGTGAACTAACGATTCGGGCGTTAACAACCCTTGAATGCATGCCCGGAAACCGTACTGTTTTTAAAACCGTCTACAACTTTTTTCTTTTTGTTTGTAAATTAAAGATAGTGATTTCTTGAAATATGGTGCATTAACCGGTCACTAGGACGAGTGGACTAAATTGGGTAAGAAAAAATCAGGGATCATAGAATGAATAATTGAAGTTTCAAACTTGGAAACAGATCCTAGTCGAGGGGTCGTCGATTGGAATTAACAGGACAGTTACTGTGTCCCCTCTCGAGGCGATCGCACAACCTGATCATTACTCACAAGCGAAAGTGGTTGAGCGTCCACATATGATAGTTCGATCGTGCCTAATGTGAGGTCACTGGCAAAGTGGTCAACACGGCTGCCTCATGAATGTGTGACCGGAGTTCTAGTCCCGGCAGTGGTAAGGATATGCACTCCTGACGAGCTGATCTAATGAGAGCGAAACTCGAGTCTAGTGCTTCTTTTCGAAAGGGACTGACTAAATTGCATATGGGAATGCGACAGCTGAGATCAATTGTGGGTGATGTTCAATCTATGTTGAAGTTTCTAACTTTGTGTTCAAATGTACATTCTGATTTCAAACAATCTATGTGTCCGTAACTCCGATGTTTACGTAAACAGTCCATCCGGCTTACTGGGATTAAGAACTCAAAAGCAATAAATTTTCAACAAGCTTCACCCCGACTTGGACATCCATTTTACACTTCGTTCCGTGACTTCCTTTCCTTGATCAGCTAAGACGCATGCACACTTGAGAACAAACCAAGTGTGTCACATTAAATTGTCCTATTCTCACTAGCCGTGGTACATAAGCACATCTCTGTCAACGGTTGTTTATTCATCCCGGTCTCTTTTTGTTTACGCAACTTTTTTCGCATTCTGTGCGGGAAGATTTACTAGCTTCCTCTTTCACGGTGCTTTTGTTTACGTGTTTTGTTTATGTTTCTGCTTTTCACCCGGCCGTAATCTATCCCCCTTTCTCTAAAGCGGCTATGTACTTCAGTAAGATTTCCAGTGTGTGAAACGTGATCGTCGGTTACAAATGCCCATTGTGAATCAGCCTGAATATCACAAACATCCTTTCTCTAGGTTTCCCCTTTATTTCTATTCAATATGTTGTTATTGCCACTACCGGTGACTCATCACACGCTGATTCGGCATCCATGTCTATAAGACTGTCTACGGATGACGATGGAGACATGTATAGTCTAAACTGACTTGGGTTTAACCCCTAGCTAAGTGATCGGAGTTTGGATTTGTGTAAATGTATGCGTTTCCGACAGACGCGGTTGAAGATGCTGTCATCAATTTTGTCGGTTTTGTCCACTGGCTTCACCAAATCACTTTTAGGAAGAGTGGCCTTGGTTACCTGGTTGTCTTCGCGGTTACGTTCCGGCTTAACCTCACTCTTTCTAAAATTTATGTAAGTAGTCCAGATAAGTGTGGTGTAGTTGTCGTACTTGCTTTTAGAGATTCTTAATCAAAATCCACTCATACTCCACACTTTCTCACTCTGGATGCTCGAAAAGTTGGTGAATGCCGACAACCACCAAATCGGTCTTGTAGTTCCTTCGAATTTTGACTATTTAAGAAACACCTACTACTTATGTTAGCGTACCTTTTAAACTCATAATAACATCTAGGAACTTGAGACAAACTGGTTTTTTTACATAATTCCATTTAGTGATCTCAGCATCTGCACTGTCCTACACACTCCACTGAGTCTGTGGTAAATGACACAGTCAACTCACAATCGAGCTGTTACGTATAAATTCCAGCATCTGCCGTTCCCATAATATGATGATCGAAGTTCACAGGTGACGTATACCTGAGAAGTGGCAACAACCACGAAACTGGCTAATTTTGACCATCAAACACTACTTATGCTGCCGTTCTTGCTATATTTGACTAGGTCCTCTAGTAGGAAATATACTGTATATTGACCTTTGTTCATAGCCTGTTATAGAAATTACGTAAGCGTCATACGGTGCTAAAGAATCACTCATCAAGGGAAACATGGCTAATGTCTGACAACAACACAGACAACGTTACACCCTTAAGCAGTTTCTGCTACGCAGGGACGTGCTCACGCACATATAACATGTTTTAGGCGTAGGCAAGGCCAAGTAACCATTATTCGTACCCTGTGCCCTGCTGCTAACAGACCAGTGTGCTATCCACTGTGACTAACTAAAGTCACCGGGACGATATGAAGACAGAGCTCGCCGCTTTCACTTGTTCGAATCAACTTCGCATTGTCATCGACCTGAGGAAATAGTCGTTTCATGGAGTTGTAGACGAACCAATGAAAATTTGAAAGCCTTACTACCATGTAAGATGTCACCATCACTCACACGTCCCAGTGGACATTAATCAGCCGACGGTTTGTCAGTTCGTACATACGAACAAATGTCCTCACATAAATCCGTGTCGAACTCACTCAGTCTGTGTTCGGAAACCAGAACTGTTGCGTCATGCTTAGTTCTGAGGTCGGTGGCACCATATCACCTCGTCGAATGGACGTCAGCTATAAGTTTGCCGGGACGATATGTGAAGGCTGATCATGTACAGTCTTATCAAGTTCGGTGGTCCGTCATGTAGTTACTGAGCAAACTTGCCGTGTTTAGTCCGATGAGACAGCCGCACTGTATTTTTGTGAGGGCAGTCAGTTCACTTCGAGCTCCAAAATGTATTTTATGTACGGTCCTGAGATGTCTGTTTCTTTACTGACGATATCTGATGCAAAAGGTCTCTCTTTCTCACAAATGTTTCTTAGATGGGAGTGCTTCTCCTTGGAGGGTTCCTTGGTGTATAGGCAAGGTTTTCGAGTTACAAGCATTTAACAGGTCAGTAAACGATGGGGCAAAGTTGGTTGTATGGTCTGTGACAATGGAAGGAACGGCGTTTCGTCCTCGTTGAGTGTCACCGGTAAGCACATCGAGGCATCCTATAAACAACACACTCCTCGGTCCTGGTCATTAGAGTTCTTTCACTTCCAACGATGTGCTTATTCCCACTGCTGCAAGAAAGCTCTTGTATTCGGGCCCCGGTAATAGCGTTACCCCTAGGTTCCAGCTTTTAGGTAGAGTAACGACGCTAGAAGGGTAGACTGAATCCAACTTGTCAAATATGTGCAGTAAACTGCAATCTGTTATTTACACGACACTGACTTATGCAGAATATAGGCGTTATAGTTTATTATATACATACGTGTAATATCCATTTTAGTGTGCTTTCTACTGATATTCATAACTTAATCGTCATATGTATGACGTGCCTCAACATGTCTGATCGTGACTGCTCGTTAAAAACATCCGTGGGCACATATGCATGCGCAAATTCTGGTATACATACCCTTCATTCTGATCCGTTTATAATGCATATTTCAACACTTCTTTCGCTCAGCACTTCCCTCACATGTGCTTTCCATCTTTAATTCGTTGTAACCATCAACTTGATGTCTTGAAGTCTTTCACCCGAAGTTCTTTGGTGTTCTGCGACGCCCCATACAATATTTGGGGTCAGAAATAGAAATACCTACTAACTGAGCATATTCGAATCACTCTCAGGCGGGGTTGTCAGTGGTAGAGTTCAGTGACAGTTTGCGGACGTTTTCGGGAGAAGGTGCCATTTTCCATCTCAGCATCGAGGATACTCTGTGTATTGTCAACCATATCATAAATCTGCTATCTACGTGTTCGACAACTATCGTTAGGGCACCCATAGGTAGTCTATTTCACCAATACTACTTCAGTATAAAATGTCAGCTCTCTACGTTCTTTGCACCCAGATATCTTGTCCGGTTAACATGTGTGCTATACTGGGTTGTTATGTTACTTATCAATTGAACAGACTAGGCGTGCGTTACTCAGAAAACCTCACGCGCGGCATGAGTGTACCGTTTATGTTGAGAAACTAAGCACGTAAACCTGTGGTCTGCTCAGATGGCACACCGGCACTCAGTGTTGACCCCTTGTCTAGCTCGCCGTTATATGTGAACTGTTGCGGCATGCACATTCGACTAGCTGGTTGATTTATGCCAGTGGCGCAGCAAAAATCATATATCCAATTTTTCTGAAGATGATCCATTCTGATGGGTCAGCCGAAGGTTGTCTTGCGCGCGCTTTCCTGACGTGCGTGCTGTGAGAGTGACGGTGTCATCGAGGTCTAGCTTGACCGTTTCTAATAGACTTCATGTCGGTTAGTCAAAACGTAGCGTTGCAACTGTTGTTTTTGTTACACATGCAGTAACTGGTAGTGAATATTGTAGTTGGATGTTTGGGTGAGTAAAAGCGAATTAATTTTGACACATTGAAATCGTGTCTCATCGTGACACCAATGTGTTTTTTCGATAGGATAATGCCTCAACACACGTACCGTATTTAATCAAAATCAGGTGTCTCAGTTGACCTGCACCCCATGAGGACCCAATGTGATCACTGTTGTATTCGCGTCAAGGCCGCCTGTTTGCCCCACACTCGTGTTGAGACTCAAGCGGCGTTCTGATTGGTCGTGCCTTCATCGACCAACCACTCATCCGTCCACTCACGTAAGAACAACGCCACCGCTCGTGTGACAGTATAATATGCGCTTATACTGAGTCACGGGTCCTCTTTACAGCTGTTACGGCATGCAAGGTTTACTGTTGATTGAACCCGAATACGAATACAGCAATCACAATCGTGAAATACATTTAGAGTGGGCGGGAACCTTAAAATACGAAGGAGTTGACAATAATATTTTCAAATCCGTATTGTAAGGGAAAGGTTGAACTTTTGAAAAAAACGGACCGCAGCAACCTCTGTGGATACCGACCCAGATTGTTGTTGCTCACACTGTGTTGCACAGTATTTTTTTGCGTTTTCTCATCACTCCGAATTTAATGATTCTCACAAGATGAAAACACAAACTAAACACTATGTTTCTGCTTGTTTCTACAAAGAGGAACATTCTAGATTTAGTACTACTCAAGATGTGGAAATACAGAGCGTATGGGCTGTGCAGAAGTTTCAAGGCTCTGGCGGACGCCTATCTGAGTTTGGTCGAATGTACCGAAGCCCATCCATCTACTAAGTTAGGAGAAGTACCGTGCTGCGTTTAAACTGAACGACTCTAGAAACAGCTGATAGAATGATGTGACTGTGCACACCCGGACCACTCCACAAGTGGTGGTCGCTCGAATGCTCAGCCAGTTCTGTCAATTTAATTAGGCTACGTTAACAGGGTGTTTTTGTTCTTCTCTATTTGAAGAGCGAAAGTTTCAACCTTAAATTGATCATTAGTTAAGGCTGAACGTACCTGTTAGGTGAAATGAAACAATCTGTTGTGTGAATGTGATGCTTACAGATGTATGACAGATTATACTGTTATGTTTTTAATACTTTCCACATACTGTTATCCTATGTCCAGTCATCCGATATAACAACCGTTCCACTCATTCCGACGGAGGCTGAACAGTTGAGTTGCATTCCCCCACAGCCCGTTCGCCGATTGGCTCCTCATCATTTACACGGAACCCAAACCATCAATGACCCACCCGTTCTGTCTATTGTTGGCCGCATTTCATCGATGTCCGACCACCAGGCAGTCCGCTCATCACCGCCCCGAATGGCTCAGTCACCTACACACTCCAATGTAAACAACCTACTGAGATCAGGTACTGTTCATGTTGTTCCAAGTTTGTGGATTGTCTATCTCTACCGGTATTTGACGATGCAAAACGTCATGTACAGCTCGAACAGTCTCAGTTAACTCGGGTTTTCGTCATGCATGGCTGATTCCGGATAAAACTCGTTTGAGACCAAATGTAGCTTTTCCTGCAGTGTATAATGCTGTCGATTGGCTTAATCTTCCCAGCTGCACTTATTTTTGCGGTTTTAGGGATCCATCTTGAGCTGCCATACTAAACCCGACTGTTGCTCTGTGATTCTGCATTTACACTTATACAATTCCCTATTTTTCCATAAAGTACACTGAGCCGTTTCTATCACATTTGTCTTATATAGTCTAATCGTAAGTCCGCTAACTTTGGATCGCGCTTTCTCGGGTTCGATTCTGGGTTTCTCAGTAGTTGGCCGTGTAACCTGGTATATAACGTGGTAGCGAACGTCAATAGTATGACGGCTTGCATCGTAGCCTTACCTTTCCTTCGGAGGTTGTGCTCAACAAATCTCTTCCAGATTTCAGGGTAAACAACACGAAGTGAATTCTGTGCCATTAAATCATCCATCTGTTATTTGCATACTCTACCAATACCTTGCACCTGCATCCTTTGAGGGGACGTAATCAATTGCCTAAGTACCACTCATGCGAAAGCAGTCAACAGCAGTGATCCCCGAGGTACCATTAAACGTAACCAGCCGAGATTTTGTGAATGAATGGTTTTTTCTGCCAAGCGCGTGTTATTTCCAATCTAGACATGATTTACCTCAAGTGTTTTTGCTGAGTTTTTCGGCATCAGATGAGACTGAGGAAAATATCCAAAATGCTATGTTTGTGTGTTGTACTTTTTTTAATGAGTTGACAGATTGATTTGATAGCACGACTTTGGTGGTAATATCACACACGGCCAGTGGTGTCTGCTCGCAGTTGCTCAGTAGTAACAATGCTGAGTAGTGTTCACGAGGTTGCGCGTTCAATCCTCTGTTCGGTCTTGAACAGCCTAGCAGTAGTTAATCCGCATATGGGCCTGTATGTCGTATGGGGGCAAACAGCTTGTGGTTTAAACGTTGAAACCTTTATCTGGCTATATCGACTCATATAGTTCTCTTTTGTAACATTCGCATTATACTTCTGTTTGACGTGTAATTAATAAAGGTCAGACTTAGGTGATGGGTGGTTCACTCGTACGGCGACCTCTTAGAATCGTTTGGCCGAATAGCGGCTTTGTGCATTTAACGTTTTGGCCAATTCACTTTAATTGGTTGAACCACCTCGTTTTCAGTCTGTTTGGCAATCGGTATAATCAGCCAATCGTTACTTTTTAATGGCATTCATAACTCGGTTCATTCCAGGTTATCCCTCTCCCAAACTGGCCCAAGCGCTGTCGGACTACCAGGATCCAACCAACTCGGCCATGCTATCGTTTAGCAAGGGTGATTTAATTATGGTTAGTCGGATCAGTTTTTTCCTATGTATTTGATATGAATGGTCGTTATTGCATCATGTATTCGTGAAAAAAGAGACGCCCACTTCTATTCCAAGCAGCACGCAGCTACCCTAGAATGAATTTATTGTAAACCATCGACAGAATACGCTGGTTTATCCACAGTATAGTAATGGGCTTGGTAGAAATCGGATTCTCCTCCTCGCAGTAATTGACACGAAAAATCTTGGTCCCGAAACTAACGCGACTGTCCCCGTTAATTACTCCCAAGACAAATTAAAAGACAGATGCAAAAAGCAACTTTATTCCGCTCCAAAAACGTGTGCGTCAAGTAGAAGATTAGGGGTTATTTATATGGTACATAGCGACCTTCAAACACTCTTGAACGAGAAGATCGAAGGACAGTTGCCAAAAATAGTAGTTAAGGTCACTAATCCACCAATGAGCATAGCGGATTAAAGATCGAACAGGTGAAAAATACCCTTCGACTGTCCAGGATATTTCCGTTCATTTCGATTGGATAAAATCGTTTTTCTCGAGGAAGGAGGCGGTTCTGGGCAGAAAAATGAATTCCGTAACAGACTGGTACTATTCATCTCCATGGTCTTACTAGTTTGTTCGAACTTAACTGATAGCCACTATGTCTACTGTCTTCTGTACATGACCGGTTTATTGAGTTATACACTTTTTCTGGACTTACTCCCAAGTCCGTCAACGAATAGTGATTTAAAACAGTTCATTCCCTTCAGAAGTTTAAACAGAACAGTCAGAAAACGAAAACTGGTAGATGCAAGCATTTCGTATTGACTCGTCAGTACCAAATTTACAATAACATGAAACGGTTGTTTTATATCGAACAGATAGGGAGTAGGTTGGATAGTCAATCGGTGAATTAAGAAAGGTCACTAAGTCCAGGGAAGGGTCAAGTTTACGAATAACTGTTTCTGAACACACAGGGTTGGATTTAGTCGATTGATTGCGACAGCTTCAGCAAATAATGATTTTTTAGTTGATCAGTTCCTACTCCGTCTTATGTCAAAAGACCTCCGACGTAGAGACTGAGTAACGGAGGAGTTACTATCTTTGTGTACAGAAATATGCATCATCTCGTATCTCATCGTAAGCTGGGTCGTGAGCCGAACGAGTTGGTATGGCCTGTTAACTGTTCGTATATGGCTAGACAGATTTATGAGAGTACACTGCCATCCAAGACACTTCCAAAAGGGAAGGCGAAAGTAGTTTCTCAAGGCCAATTTTCTAGTGGATGAACTACAACCGTAGTCATTAGGACCGCCATTTTGTGCGAAGGCACGTGACCAAACGTCAATACATCACCAATTTCTCGGCTACTCATCAGCACCCCTTTCATAAACAGATAAAGCCAATCTTTACTATGTGAAGTAGCGCGATGTAAAGTCATGAAATCCTGTGTGCGTAAGATCTTGAGGGTTTTACTACATACATAATAAATCCATTGTTTACAGCTACGAGAGGCTGATGCTGATAGCTGTTTGGCGAATATATATATATATATATATATATATATATATATATATATATATGAGATTTTGTCGTCAATATTTTGAAAGCGTCATTTAGTGTCAACGCAATTTTCCGTCTTCATTAGCCTTATCGCTGGGTTTCTCACGGAAACTTATTATCCTTCTATGCTGAAAAACGGTTTGATCGCAGTTATGGGCTTAACACCAATTTATGAGCGCTCGCGCACATGCCTACTCAGCACTGGGTTTACAAGCCACATTAATTAGCCAGATCGTCCAGTTAAAACCGGCGCGCATAAGATTGACGGTTTGGTAGATATAAGCTCCATTCGCGACAAACAAACTATCGCCTAGAATCTCGCAACAGCCCTTTCCAAAGTCCACCCCACTACATTCCGTTATTAGGGAGAAACAGAATCAGATTCATTGTTTAAGGAGCACACCAAGATGAATCTACTCTGTGGAGATCTTAGAAGATGAATGACAATTAGCCGCTAATGTACTTCGAGAAAACGGATACCCTAATCATTTCATAATGAAGTACATCGGGTTGACTACAGCCAATCGTAAACGAATCCTCGTTGCCGCTTTACCAAGAGCTCCAATGTTCTTAGCCTGCCAAAAGGTTCCCACTGTGGTGACTTCTAGAGAGTAGACAGTAGGTGTCATCAACCACGGACGACAGTGTTACGTCAAATTCGTTGTGGGAAAGATTGGAGACCATACCTAAATATGTCCGAGCATTCACAGCAAGCTGTTAGGTAGGATATGGACCGTATTCCTCACAGGTTATCGATGAAGAACTTTTGTCACTCAAAGTTCGATGTAGAATCTCGAAGTATATTATATCTGGAAGAATATTATGGGCAAGCCTGACGAACGACCTAATCCTCTAAGCACCCGTAGTGACTTCTATTATGCTTATAACATACTGTCTTACGCTGACTTGGTTAACAGTTCACAGAGGGTTGGCTACCACATTGGCTTATAAAGTTTTGCTGAGTTGGTTACTAGAGAATGTGTGTTAACGTTGTTCACTCCTTGGAAAACTAGTGCTCAGAGTGGGTTGTAGCATTCAGCCAGTTTAATTCGGTGACCTCTACTGAATACTGTTCATAAATTCTGTCGCCAATCTTCACCTGATCCTCTGTAGGACGTTCACCGGAGACACGTCAGGCGACTCAACTCTATCAACTGATGGCTTGACCAAGTAAATCATCCCCGTTAACTAGGCAGCTGTTGATGATTAATGGTTTTTGTTGCACAACCATTGACACGAATTACGGATTACCCAATCCACATTTCACTTTTTAATCGGTCATCACAACCACGATGTTTGTCGGTCAACATACCGGGCACGATAGAATTGTGTCGAATCTGGTGTCTGGATAAACTGTCAATATTCCTCAAAAATCTCTGTAACTAGTGGTTACGGAGAAGCCAATAGCGTCAACACTTTGATTTGTTCGCTGTTGGTGAACGGACACTCCACTGATACCACAATGTAGATGTTTAACAAATTTTAGTAGAAGTACTACACTTTGTGTACAGTTTACGTCTGGTTCGTGCGATCTGACTGCTGCAAACTGCCTTGTCCTTCTCATCAAACGGTGGTTTTGTCAATCTACGAAGACTGGTGGTGCTTATCGCCTCAAGGAGGGAGGTGGACACGGATGATTCAATGGCATACGAAAATATGCATTTTAATTCGGCAATCCGCTTCGGTCGGTTGTTAGTGGCGAATGTGTACATTCTCTTGGTGAAACGTCAGTATTGTCATGGAGATGCCTCTTGTACGTGGTGATGAACAGCATCTGAGTGCTGAAACACCGTTCTTGGTTTGTTCATCTCTGGAGTTAGATAGTGTGGCATGATGAACTCAAGCCTGTTCGGGAGGTTTATTAGGTTCTGTGATTTCAACCTGACTAATTGGTTCTGATTGTCGATTGGATTTAACAGAATGTTTACCATGTTCCTCCTCTGACGATCGGGAAACGTGAGCATTGTTCACAAGCAAAGGTAGATAAGTGATGGATATCCAGATGAACTGAAAAGCTCGCCCGGCCATTCGAAAGTGGTTTAATTGATGCGTTCATGTCAAACACGCATTTGATTTCTAGTTATCTACCCTGTTGACGTAGTGCTGATTTCAGATGGCAAATGTTGAAATTTAAATTATCTGTGGTTCTGACTATATTTGGCGACAATTTCGAAACGGCTGCAAAGGTTATCACAATGTCGTCTATGTGAATTTGAATACCCACCGGAATCTTCAAGTCCACCTTCGTTAAGACTGCTTTTTTGGGGGTACCTGCGGACCATTGTCTTAACATCACAACATTAATTGTGTTTAACATAACCCAGGGACGATCCTAGTCTTGAGTAGTTTTTATTTTTTCGCTGTTTACTGTGCTCTGATGTCTGTTGTCTATTTCGCATGACATCAACCCCTATCGAGTATTGCTTAACGGACAGAAAAGTTTGAATAGGACGGTTGGAACACGGAGAGTAGTAGAAGCAATTATTTCGTACTGACTCATCAGACAGACAGTCTATAAATGATTCGAATCTGAACTTTCTCAACTAGCCATGAAAATGGAGTCATTGTTTTATTCTAAACATTTTCAACGAAGTATGTTTAGACTGAGTCCCTCATTATTTACCATGTTGTGTGGTTTTCATCAACTCGTTAACTTCATGGCTAAGCACACGACTTGTTAACTGGTCACTAGATTGAAACGCTTGCCCAGTCCGAACAAACACGGTATTTCGATTTTTTGGTTTTTCATGAAACAATACGTTTTTATGCTTTTTGGGGGAATTCTGACTATTGGTTAAACAACTTGATAAATGCCCATATCATCTTGGTCTGCCGCATACGCTTCCGGTTCCTGTAAACTTTGAAACCATTCTATAATTGCTCAATGGATCGTCAGGCGTCGGTTTCCATGCTTAGTACTTGTTTAATTCGGAAAGCAGAAAAGGATGTATTCTTAATTCGCTGGTTTGTTGTCAAATAAGACGGGGCCTGGTGTTCAGTTCTTCCGGTCTCAATTTCCGTCAGTCTCGCCTGATTACAGCTTTCCATCAGTCTGAGCTTTATTCACTTGGACCCTTGCCTGAAGAGTGAGAACAAGCCAAACATGAATCCTAGGAATACGGAGATTACCCTTTATCCCACTGCTTCCATTTCAAGGTCAACCAGGGGCGCACGACAAGAAATGTGCAGATTAGATGAACCTAAGAAAGTTCGTTTATATCCGAGTCTGTGTCGGACGATTGGGACGGAAAAGTCAGACGATTGCTTCAGTTTCGGAAGGTCGGCAATAGAAGGACTGTAAAAAAGAAAGTGGGGGTGCTGATAAGCGGAATGGAAACTCAACTACTGTCCATCAAACATACAGCAATCGCATTGCAACATCCAGAAGAAAAGTTGACATTATCTTCACTCTACTGCAGTGATTCTGATCATCAGGTTATCTGAATACTCGGTGTGGTGTCTGGAATATGTACCTCAAATCTACACTTGAATTCAATTATCGATGACGTAGTAACTACTGATTCTGTTTGATTTCTTCCAGAGTATACACAGCCTGACACTAAGAGAGTGTTCAGTGAAAGTCCAGCGGCTCACTTGACATAGTAGCCTTTTGTTGAGCTTATGTGTTTTTCTCAAGCATTGACAGTGGATTCTATATACTAAACTCAAGTCCCTGCTGGTAGGCTAGTAGCGCGTTGATGATTGTCCTAGTTTACGCAATTTAATTGAGTACGGTAGAGAATATGGTATTGTAATACGTTTTGTTGCTCCAGGTTGTACCTTCGCAACAAGGGCAGTGTACCTCATGAGATAAGGACGATATGCTTGAGAAAGTACCGGCGAATTGAACATAATAGTGAAACAACGTGAATAAATTCGTCTAAACAGCCCGATAAGTAACCCGGCTACCGAGTTGTCCTTCTTTCGCCATTGACACACTTTGGGTAGACAGGCTAAGATCAGCTGAGACAATCTTATCCAGGTCACATTCGCATGTGATGGTGCCCATTTTTCTGTCCCCCGGAAAGCAATCTGTGCAGACCGAATGACGGAAGTGTACCAATTCACATTTGACCGTGTTAAACAGAAACTCGTTTTCTGTGTCCTAGTGATGTAACACAACAGTTTCTCACTTTCAGTCACATTATTCACTATATGTAAGTTTATATGTCACCAGCATATAATAATGTCAGGGAGTTGACAAACCGTTGGACTCTGTGCACAAACAGGATAGGGAGTAAGGATCCTGGTATGAAACCATCACCGATTGTGAAGTATCAATTTGTAAAAAATCCACTTCGGTTTGAAATTGAAACGGCGATCTTGCTGAGAATTTGTGAACCACAGGATTGGGGAAGGCCATAGAAAACTCCCAGAAAGTCCGGCAAGTCACCAAATCGTCAGACACATGTATTATCTCAGAAGCATACCAACCAAGGCGAAAGAAGTATGAAAATTGCATGCGTTCGTGCATAAATCATGCTTGTCACACTTTACATCAGTTATCTAATTTACAGCAATTTGAACTCAACATATTCCCTCCTTCCGGTGACGATTGCGAAGCCGACCTGAAAACTAGATGGAACATCAATCACAATATCTGAAACTCAAAATTATATCCAACATGTTTACTCTTCAGAGGACGGTAAATTATTACATCGCCACTGTTTTTTACGCATCAGAGAATAGACTGTTTATGTTTTTTCTTCGTCGTGCCATAATGAATAAACTATCCTTTCCTCTTTTGTCTGTTTGACCGGTCTGTGTCACGAGGTTGACATTTTTTGTATGCCGACAGGGCCAGTTGTCAGGTCCCCTTATTCAAACGGCTTGCCCCAATACATGGTGTCATCGCCTACTAATCGGAAGTCGTCAAAACATGTGAAGCTGAGAAAACGTAACGATGAAGTGGTCTACAGTCAATTACAGTCTATCTCAAACATTGCGGAGATTAATTACCCATGGCATACTTATCCTTGGGAGGAACACTTATAACAGACGTTTTCAAAACGTTCGTTGGGTTGCAACGAAATTACGAATTCGTGGCTTGGAAGCCACGAATTGACGTTGTTGTTCCGATGGCGGTTAAAAATTACTCGGTACTGAGTCGGGTAAAATCACGTTTTATCACTGAACAAGCTGACAACCTTGAGTAGCTTACGGCACGTCCACGGACTGTGGGAACAAACAGCGTTGACTTCTTTTAGGGTGCTAAATTCGGAACAGTCTTCATCAAGGCTACCGTAAGACCCGATTGGGTAAAACGAAATGTGCGGTTTGGCCATGAGTACAGTCGTCTTAGAATGAGGACAGATTTTTCTATTCACACGAGAGAACATTCTAAAGCCTTTATTGCAAATTACAGGACCTGTAATTCCTGTTTGTAGTGACCGTTGACAAAAAACCTCCGCAACCCCCTAAGCCGTGTACCAAACAAACTAAACGAGTTCCCGGTCAAATTGTAGGCGTTTGTTGACTCTATGAAGAAGTCCGTCGAAAGTATGTTGCCGCGTTTGAGTTCTTGCTAAACCCGTTGGAGCTGTGGTGGCACTTCGTCCGTTTCTGTTTTAAGATTTTTTACAAATCCTGTATTAACGAGTTTATCGCTCGACAGAAACAGTTCGTAAAAGACATCATGGTTATCACAAGAGATTCATGTAGAGATACTTTTGTGTGTGCGGGACAATTTTCAACTGAAATGATATCGATCAATTTTCCCGCCCCACCGTACATAGAAGACCGGACGTAAGACGTTTTAACAATTGAATGTCTGTCGTTATTGATTTTTGTAGTAAGAATAAATGTAGGGTTGATATCGAGATCAAAATGCCTCAGATGTGTAGTCGTCGGTGCTAGTTCAGACGTTGCTTTGGGTCGCATCCCCTACTGCTTGGTTTCATTACTGTGAGGCGCGAGCTAACAGAAAACGTCCACTTATAGTGTCGATCCATTGGTTGTGTGGATAACATTCTTAGCCAGCGGATGTTCTGTTTTTACGACCTCCGACAAAAAGATGAAGTGGTTAACCACGAACTTCAAAAAATCAAAGCACTTTTGTCGTGTTGAATGTACAAATTACGGTGCGATTCCCTCCAAAGGTTCGAGTGTCATTCTGTAGATTGTGCAGAAGCCTTTGAGGGTGTGCTACATTCCTTATCTGATAGATCGGACCGTAGTTTTCATGTGTGAAATATAATTGTGCACAATACAATTTTTTTTTCAGTAAACCGTTTCAACTTCCTCTCAAAGATTTCATGTTAAGACGAATAGTTTTGTTAATTTTTAATTAGTTTGGGGACATTAGTTCATTAGCCATTTTGTTACAATCCGCGAGGTAACTTGTTAGGAGATTGGACTGGGGTAATCCTCAGATTGATGATGGTTCACCCGGTCAGCAGTCAGAAACATGCTGGCTCAAGCGAAGTGTCGACCAATCAAAATCGGTGATCTGCCGCTGTGTCAAATTTGCATGTAAGAGACGGCGGTTAAAAAAACCCGAACACGCGTTGGATTTGAACAACCGACTTCAAGTTCGTGAAAGGCAATAACGAACGGGCCAAGCAAAAAGTGACATGCTCGACACTCAATAGCAATCGTTGATGTAAACATTTTTGTTTCTCCATATAGAGGGTGTTATTTTCCTAATTGCCTGGTGCCGCCCAAACTCCCACTATTTTGATTTCTTGACACACTAACCAGGAACCTGTTTGTTACTCGTCCGTGCTGACACTCTTAGTGGTTAATTCAATAATGAGAATGTGGCCAGAATGATCACCTTTGGTCGTTCTAGTGTTAACCCGCATACAGTATCTATAATTTGGCGACGATTTTTGTATCCTGGATCAAATCGAAAAAGCACATTTGCTATATTTGTATCGTGTTGTGTATTTTTTAGAGTCTTTTTTGACAGTCCAGTCTCTTTCTCACATGGTTTGCGCCTAATTCGTTAGTTAAGTATTCCAGTGTAGCTCGAGAATTGCAGAATATCGAGGTTAGGGAAAGAGCTTCTTTTTGGAATTGTAGGGGGTGACAAGAGCATTCTTTAAGTTTCGAAGTAGTGGTCTTTTTTTCATCGCCTGCAAGTGGTGCGCACTATGGAACAGCATGATTGATCAATGGGCTGTCCTTCATTTACCTTTATCCGTTACAATGACCTTGTGTAAAGTGACACATCTTTACTTGATGAGGATAATAGATAGCTGTTCATTCTCTCCACCGTCGATATCCACACTCTTGTGTGAAGTGTTTAGCGAGATCGGATTCGTACTATTTTTCGGACAGTAAACAGATGTATTGGTGGCTGTGAAGACGAATTCACTAGTCGGCAAAATTACTTCTAGAAACTTCGATTAGTTTGACCTCACCCTACTCATCGTTGTCATACCAATACATCCTCTGAGAAGTAACAACACATTTAAGAATAAGCGATTATACACACCGAATACAGTTAAGAAAACTTGGGCTCTGTGTTTGACCCACTCTTAACTAGTACATTCAGACTAATGCGGTGTTACGAACAAATCGCAACACTGTACGTTTGAACTACCCCACGTTGTCAGGAGTGTTGTAATCACATGTACTTTCGATCCCAACGTTCCGGCCGAAATTCATCCGAGTTGGTTATACGGTAGAGTATTACAAGTTACTCGTAACATCGTGTTATTCTCTATTTCTAGGTTCAGAACTACTGTACAGGCCTAAACTCACGGTTTACGACCTCTTGGTTAACACGCATTAAGCAGCCAGCCCCTTTTTATATACACGCTCCCCAATCCGTCTGAGTATGTGTGGGACTGATTTGACTATAAAATTGGCTAACAGCTACGTTATTCAAACTGGAGTGTCTTCCTTTGTCCTTTTCACTACCAGAAGTTGAGACACATTGAATTCCGTCTCGGTTTAATTGTGCTGAACAGGGAGTACCGTCCGCTTGGGTCGATGGTCTTTTTTATCACGAATGTGGAAGTCAGGTGCAGTTAAGCAATAGTATTGCATTGTGAGAACTGTTGACAGCAGGAAGTAGATGCGAATGTGCGGTAGGACGGTAAGTTGTGTAACATCAACATGCAAGTGTAGGCAGGCCAAATATCAATTGGCTCATGGTGAAGGTCACATGACCCAACCCAATCAGACGTATGCCATGAAGAATGGTTAATCTTACAAACGGGCCAGTCACACGGACGGGTACAAGTTACCTGCGTGTGCACACGTAACAGAACACAACGGTTTCCAAGCTTCATCCTGTGATTCTAAACTTAATAACATTGAATTTACCTTTTATTTAGTTTCATTCACTTTTTCTTTATACTTATAAACCGTTCCACACAATTTTTCATTGACCAACACAAACGAACGCGCAAACAAAGATCCTTCCCCATCCTCTAACGATCAGAGGAATTGTAAACCTATAACACCACGTGACATAGCACATCCAGTTCACATCGACCGGCAGTAGCTAGCACCCGGTTCTACTCAGGTAGTGTGAGACGAGCTTCAACCCATTAGCTGTTTGGCATCTTGACCTGTCCGCCAGAAGCGCATATTTACACCTTACCGATTCAGCTATTTGTCGACTTATAGTCGGTCACCAGGGCGGTGAATTGTTAAGCCCGTCGAAACCAAGGTGGTTGCAGTCGCCTGACCCAAGGGCACCAGACGTATCTCGTATGACAGGTTGTTCAGCTCCTCACCGAACCGTTGCTGCTGCTGCTGCTGCTCAAAGCAGTCACCCAATTCCACCCCAACTCAGGTCGCTTTGAGACATTTAGGCCCTGCAACGTTAAGAGTGACGATCGTGTGTATTCGTGGTTGTGTCCTCAATTGTGAACACTGAGTAAGTTTGCAACTAATATATTATAGATACATGCTTGAGAGGACACTCACGTTAATGGTGTCCGTAATCGTGTGGAAAACACTACATCGAAAAGCCGCGAAACGTGAGTGATGTGAACGCTCAAGCGTGCTAACACGATGTCCCCTGAGATGTTGAATCATACGATGATGGATACAAACAACCTGTCAAAAGCGAACAATGCCCATGAAACATATTAATATCACAGTACCCTGTAAAATTATAATTCCATCTTACACCTTGCGGTGGACTGGGCTTCCGCCCGTTTCTCATGACTCCTTTTACATTCGTACTAACTTACGAACTCCATAGAGTTTGAAATCAACAGCACAAATAGCTGGCAGATGAGTTGTCAAGTATAAATGTAACTTTAGACTGTGCTCTGTATCGTCTGTTTTGTACGCTTTATCACGGGAACACTGCAGGTTGTGAGTGGTTCACAGCACTTTGATTAGATTATAAATTGCCACGCAGCCGCTGCCATTTTCCGAACGAATTGCTCTCAGGATAAACTGTCCAGCGAGATTTGTGAACTCGAATGCCTCGGTCAGTGCGAATTGTCATGCAGTCATTGAAAAGTACAGAAAATGACAGAGATTATCAGAGAAGTCCTTTAGTTCATCCGATCCGATGCCCTGTTACCAAGAAAACTGTCCACTTAGTCGGTTGAGATTGTTTTTACTTCATTATTGATATTCCCGGGAACTTCTCAGAGTTTTCATTGCAAATGTCCGTTTCGTGATCAGCTTCTATGTGGCTAGGATCCACATTCAACCCACTAGTTATGTATGTGGCCTTCCATTTGGAATATGAATTTTTTTTGTGGTGAACCAGACCGCTTGTGTGCTCGGGAGATCATCCAGAAGGTCAGCTGGGAGATTTCTAATTTGCCAACTCAGCATCTAGTCTCATCAGGCGTATATACAGTGGTTGTCTTGCGATGGAATGTACTCACTAAAACATTCTATTTTGTGAAGTAAGTTCATCAGTTTTGGGCCTGTCCTCTCCACATCTAACTAATGGACATTGCCGGCAAACCAACTAATCATTTACCCTTCTGATGACAGTCTCTAGGATCGGTTGCTGTTTTTACGTGACCTCTGCACCGAGGTCCCTGTATGCCTACTGTTGTATCAAGTACAAAACGGTTGGATAAGAGCATAATGTCATAAGGCAATAAGAGATGTTTATGTGACCACTAAAATCGTGCCAATAGGTGACAAGGTATGTGCGTAGGAGAGAGAAGAACGGTAGGATATAATGGATCGCTTGAGTGATACAGACAAGCACAGACGAGCAGGGCAATGTAAGGGGGGGTCAAAGTCACATACAACATTACGATTGAACTTATTTTTGTCTTCTATGGCCTGTTACATCTGATTCACTGAATTCAGTTGTCATTCATAAAAAGTATTCTAATTATCACTTTGTGACCCGATGTGTACACAAACGACCTGATCGATGATGTAACCTATTGTTTATCATAACACATTATGTTGATTAGAAGAGTGGATAGGAGACATCATTTTTGCTGTTACATGTCATCACGTCGGATGATATTTTCACCTCTTGACTGACCAACTGACAGTGAAGTAAATGAATAAATCGACCGTTCTACTAAGAAGATCATAACGGTATTGGTATTTTCTGACGATCTTTTGGAAAGCATAAGATTCCTTAGGCTGACAACCTTTGGAATCCATAAGCATATTTGGTCTTTTGATTTTTTCATTTTAGGTACTGGGCTTATCCGATTTGAGTCAGTCAAAAGAAACGATGTTCCGTGGACATCTGGTCACACAAGATCCGCATAAACTCATTGGTCTGATCCCACCTTCATTGATCACATTTTGTGACCCTGTCAAACCCATCGTTCCTATCAAGGTCAAAGTTGATGTATCGGTAAGTAGATTGTCCAATAAAATTTATTTGATTTGCTTTACCCAAGCTGTACTTACCTCCTGACTTTATATGGTTTTACCATATATCATGTTATACCGCCTTATGTTAACTACTTTGGAAGTAACAGAAAGATACGATAGTACGCTACAATGACAGAGAATTCAAGGATACTGTAACGGAAGGAAGGTGAATGAGGTTACATGAAAGTCCGCGATGTACAACTGTGTTGAATACTGTCTCCCAGTTGTACTGCGATCATTTAGACGAAGCTCCATCCTGTCTTCTGTAAGCCGTTTTTCACAAACAATCTCGATATCTATCGACTGTCCGCCAAGTCTGCGGCCGGGTTTGAAATCCGGAGTTCAAACGGAGGGGCTTGTCCGAAAAAATGGCATCCTGACCGAATTGCGTCAGTGACCAGACAGACTACCTGACTGCGGTTGAGGGGGTGGGGGGTACGAGCATTCTCAACAAAATCACTCAGCCTCATTGATCCGTGCTTTGGCCGCCACGGTCCACAACCGATAGCACCTGACTGTTCACACACCTCTCTGCAACCGTCTCAACGTTTGAAAGTCAATAACGGAAAACGAACCAGCGTGCGCCGGTTAATACAAATAGACAACAAAATCACGATGCCTCTCTAACGGATTGTGTCACCACGACAGTTCTTCATCAACCCATAGGAGATAAAAAGCTGCATCGATGGACGAAACGGATTTACAAATCACTAAAAGATTGACCAAAACCTAACAATTTTTCCGCAGAATCTGAGACACGTCATGCTGTGTTTTTAGGTTTACCGCACCATTTGGGAACTCTCACGTGACGTATTCTAACCATGCGATGAAAACGATGAGCGTTCTCTTGTTAGCAGTTCTCGCATAATACACCAGATTTTCGGTTGTTTCAACATGCAATACATCAACCACTGATCAAAACTGATTGTTTTGTTTCTAATCACCACTAAACAAAGTTTAAAAAAAGAATTGAAACGCAAACATATTTCCACTCTGCTAAATGTCGATTACGTGAGTGTTATCAAGTACGACCGTGTTTTGGGATAAGTCATTTTATCGGTACACAATACACTGATCGCGTCAGTCTGACTGAACATTGAGAGCATTCTTGGTGGCCGATCGTCTGCATTCTGCGACCGTACTTTCCATTTGGTGTGTGAGTTCGATGGATCAGATTTTTCGACCATATATGCGTGCCATGCGTTTCGATTGTTGTCTGCGTATTCGAATAAGTCTAGACCCGGAATATGACATGAAGGCCCGATAATGCGCATCCAGATTTCGGACGAATCCGATTAAGAGGCTCTTCTGTATCACGACCACTAGATCGATAGATCATTGCGCATACTGAAGATGTGTAAACCTGCGGTATCCTCGGCCCAGATCTGGTCAACAGATCAGACAGCTATCGAAGCATACTGTGTGACTGTCTGGAAGTGAAGAAGTGAGCAACGTCAGTGGTGACTGTCTTTTATGTTCCTCTGAGGATACCGTTTTGTTTTGACAGACAATGTACACTGTCTGACATGCGCCACTGCGATCATTGCTCCTGGTTCAGTCTCGTAATCTCAGTCGCCTTGGCCTCCATTTAGGCGAGTGCCTGTCATTCGTTTTCTCTCCACTGGATCAGTATCACGTGACTGTGTTTAGCTGATTAGTTTCATTCCGTTAGAGATGCTGACCGCAGCATATGGATATTCATGTACTATCTAGAGTGAAAAGTCACATGGAAAAAATAAGGATTGTCTCCAAAGTTTCTAACATTTCTAATGACAACAGGGAACCAAGATTGTGATCAACAAACTTTTTTCAATTTCGGCTGACTTTGCTGAGATTAGCAGGGGTCACCCCGTATTCGTAACGGATCGTTAAACGTTCTGTGTCTGATTCTGTCAATGCTATTTCAACAGTTCCAACAAGCGTGGATAATTTTTTGCAAACATCTGACTCCAGTGATTGCCAGCAAAGCATTGAATAGCTGTTTCGACCTTGGTGGGCTTCGTTAGCACCACATACGTCAGGGAATCGAACACACAGTCCGTAATTTTCTACCTGTAATAAAAGAAAGTACGTCGAATAATAAAAGTAGTTTGCATACTCCTCTGCAACTCGGGTGACCAAGACCCTGTATTCTAGTCAATAGGTATCTGGACTACTAGTCCTTAGAAGCCTACCTTTCCAATACATTTACTGGTTCGATTCCCTAGCTTACATAGTGCCCATGAGATCGAAACAGCCGTGCAACATTTTTCCCGGACCAACTATTCTGAAAGCCTCTCTCAGTCCATTCCGTATCCGTTAGAGAAAATAAAATATCAGCAGAGTTTATTGATAACTTAAAACTCCCTCAATTTAATCACAACTGGTCGCACGGAGCATCTACAACCAACCAGTTCCCAGAAATAATGCAAGAAATTATTTACTGTTGTTTTGCAATTGTGCGGTTAGAATTAATAATGTTACTGCGAATTCTGACCCCCGTGTTTAGAACCAGTATAAAATCGACAGTGAGCTAGACCATGTCCGTTTAATTCACTAACAACTATCTTCATCGCCCACTCGTTCTCATGAGACAATGAACCACAGGGTGTAAAGGTTAAACTCTTAACATAATAGTAACTTCTGGCTATGTCTATCGCTTGGTAAGTCCTAATTATGTGTAAGTGACGGTCTAAGAAATGACCGAAAATCGACACCAATCCGACATTCTGCTTTCCATTCCTCACCCACTGTGATTCGTATTTGCAATATTAGAGCTTGGCCTTTCAACAAACCGGACGACCCGCCTCCTGTCATTTACGCAAATTGTTATGTTGGCTGGGACATGCGTGACACCTAATCTGCCTCCTGCTTGCCACGGAACACTATTTATCATCAGTCGGTTTCGCATCGAATTCTACGCCGTTCTGACTGATCGAGGTCTCTATCCTCGTCGGTTCTCGCTACATTATCTCGGTTGACATTTTCGTTAGTTTTCTGACTCAGCGCGCGACTGCAAACTGTCGAGCCTTCGAAGACACACACACACACACAGATACGATAAACAAACTGTTTACACAAACCGGCAGATAGCTCAGTGCTTGTTTGACTGACCGAAGTGTTCGACATTAACATATTGCCCAGTGCAATTACAGGGTGGCACTACATCATACAGCTTAGTTGTCCGTTAAGACGGTAACTTTGTATATGTGACGGTCTTGTACGCCTCGAAATTCATTTACGGTCTCGTCAGAGCCTTTGATTACAGAAGTTGATTATACTCATAGTTATTAGCCACAATACGGATTATCCCACAAATGTGTACCCCACAACAAAAACCAGAGTAGAAACCAGTTCACAGGCTTACCGAACGCTTACCAAAAACGGACCTCCTAAACGAGTCGGGTTGACAAACAACATCAGCACACTACTGTAAGCACCGTCCTGGTCGTTAGCATAAAGGTGTGCGCGCACTTCGGGTCATGTAAAACGGTTGCATTGTTCCAGTGTTTTGGTCACCATGGTCCACGATCGATAATGTCCGGATGTTGACACATTTCAGCTAGCGAAAGACAGCGCAGGGTTGAGAAGCAGCAACATCACTGGGTGAAAATTGGCAAATTAAAAATGTTATAGTTCCCTAACTGGATGTAATATCACGAGAATTTTTTCACTGAACTATGGACAGTAAAATGCTATATTCATCAACGAAACAGATTTGCAAATCACTAGAAAACTGATCAAAACTTAACGTAGACCATTTGCACTTTACAAGACAAAGGGGGCTTCCGCTAGATAACTTCGACCTAAGAGACCACTAGCGAGTATAATGCAAAACATGTGATTACGCAGTCGGTTACCAGCAAGTCCTTTCAGAGGTTGACAAGAAGGGTTATTTACAGCGGGCACTGCTCATGACCTGCAAAGAAGTAGTCAACAGTGCATGTCAACGCGCGGCTGTTATGCTAGCGATGCTCTGTTACGTGTGAAAAACAGTCCCAAAAAGAACGTCGGTCGGCTCGCTCATGAATGTAACACTTCGATGTCCACTGTACACGGGATGCTAAAACGACACAAGCAACGCCATATCGGGAAATCCAATTACAGGAGCTTCGGTTGTCGGGTGTGAGCAAACGTCAGTCACTTTTCACACGGTATTGGTCAGAAAGGGATATATAACTCCGACAGTATTTACTGACGAGGCAATATTCCGCTTGAATGGATTTTTTCGGAAACCTCGTATTTGGCACATCAATAACTACCATCAGTTTGCTCCAGTCAGACGTCAGCACAGCCTGAAGCTTATGGTATGGACGGGGATTGTTGAAACGCAGATTATCGGGTTTTTTTCTTTGACAAAAACTCTACACATAAGTTCTATATTTAAATAATCCTTTACAAACTAGGCATTCCTAAATTTCAATATTGTAGCAGAATGTTGTTTCGGTTCTGGAACAATTTGGGGGTACTCAAATACGTTTGGTTTCAACAGGATAGCACAGCTTCACACTACACATTATGTATACGGGAATATCTGAATGAAACCTTCGGACGACGACGCATCGGTCGCGGTGAACTAAGGGAGTGGCGCTCACGGTTTCCAAACATTACCCCGTCAGCTATTTTCTTTTGTGACCACTTCAGACACATAGTCTACACACAGAACGTCCACATGTACTAAAGGACCTTAAAACGAGCATATTTTTGGAATACAATGCAATCTCTGAGACCACTTTGCGATATATGCTGTCATCATGTCTAAGGGAAACCACTGATGACAATCCGAACATCTCTGTGAGTACATGGCTTACATAATAATGCGGTCTTCTCCCTTTTTCTCTACTTGACTACAAAACAGCATGATGTATCTCAGTTATTGTGGGAAGATTGTTGTTTTGAGTCACTTTGCCACTAATTTAAGTCTGTTTCGTTCGTGAATACAGATTTTTACTATCCATCGTATGCTGATTAGTATTCAGGGATATGGTTAGGCTGAAGTTGCACATCACTCACATTTGATCGCAGTTTTCGACTTCCAAAAGACTTCCCTGTCAGTCAAGTTGAAGAAAACTATTAGGCTCGAAATTTGCTCTCGTTAGAACTCTCACTTATGTGTATCCATGTCACGTTCGAACTCTGGGGTAATCATTTCGGAGACAATCGACACATCGGTAATTGTGTTGTAAATCCTCGACAGAATACGCGGGTTCGTTCACAGTATAGTAAGGCGCTTGGTAGAAATCGGATTCTCCTCGTAATAAATTAAACTGAAAATTTCGATTCCGAGAATAACACGACTGTCCCCGTTAATTGTTCCCAAGACAAACCAAAAGACGAGTGTAAAAAGCAACTTCTGTTCCCCTCCTAAAACTTGTGCCAATAAGAAAATTGGAAGCTATTTATATGGTACATAGCGACCTTCAAACACTCTTGAACGAGAAGATCGAAGGACAGTTACCAAAATTAGTGGTTAAACTCACTAAGCTACCAATGAGCATGGCGGAATAAAAATCGAACAAAAAAAAACACCGAAGATTACCTCTCGACTGCTCAGGACATTTCCGTTAATTCTGATCAGGTAAAATCGTTTTCTCGGCCAAGGAAGCAGTTTCCGTCGGAAAAAATGGATTATCTCTCAAACCCTTTGAGAAAAACCATTAGGCTCGAGATTTACTCTCGTTAGAGTTCGTCGTTAGTATATATCCTTTTCGTGTTCGAACCTCGGGGTGCTCATTTCTAAAATAGTCGACACGTCGATAATTGTCACTGCTTGTTGATTGCTATGTAGTCAAAATACTGGACAAGATTGAACGGAAAAATGAGACAATGTCTAAGCTCGTCTTGTCCTAGTCGAAGTAGTCAACATCAAGATTTTTATGCCCTGAAAACAAACGGGCAAACTAAAGATGAAAGCATACCAACATATCCTTCCACTGTCATGCCTCATCCATCATGTCTGATTCATAGGACATGCAGTCAAACAATCGTTTTCTTCATGCTAGTAACCTTGATTAATTGTCATTTCCTCTTACTTCGGAAACGTTATGGCAGGCACCTTCGCTTCTCCATGCCAGGTCGGCATTTATTCATCTTATGCTTACGGCATTGACAGAGTTGTGGTGTGTGGCGTCACGATTGATTGCAATCTTCAATGCATGGACCACCCTTTGTGCATTTTTAAAGACTGAGTAAATGAACCTGCTGGACGTTAGCCACCAAACATTCACCTATTGACTTCATGCTTGCTTTCTGGTTGATGTAATCCGAACGTCTACATTGATCATCACATATCTGGAGGCGGATCACAATCTATACCAGGGGCGGTTACGGTCCTAAACCTTTTAATAGACCTGATGATATGATAACCCTATACACACGCTCCTCATAGTTTCAATGTCGTGAATGTTGCCGAACTGAATGGGCGTGCGAAATCGGTTAGTGTAAATCACGAAAAAGCTGTCTTTATATCTGCTACCCTTTTACCGCTTATAGATTGGTGGTTTGTTTGTTATACATATGCACGTGGAGATTAATTATTTGAATTTAGACAGTTGTATTCTTGTCAATCGACGATATAAAACACTCGGTTGTATAGGTTTAGCACATGGCGACAAAACAGCGAAACAAACGAACGTCACATGGATGCAACCAGGATAGGGTAAATGGTTTGTGTCTCGTTGATCGTGTTCGATCACTCAGTCCACTTCTATTTCTGAACCAGAGCAGTTCAACATTAGCTTCAACCACTGAGATATTGTTGTCAACGGTCATGAGTGTGTTGAACTCAATCTGTCCTTTGTGAACGGACTCTCGTCCGGCATCCTGTTATAACCAAATAGTCAGTATCTAGCATCCAATACATGATTCCTGTGGTGAGGATATTTCATTCCTTACCTCACAATCTAATTCCGTTCCGTATTCCACGTCTTCTCATCGATTACTTTTTATCCGAACACTTTGGAATAAATCTTTGCTCAAATTTCTGTTTGTCTAGACGCAAACCGAATGTGCCTCGGATGTGGTTGACGATTACTCAAGCGAAACCGACTGTTCCGACAGTTCAGAACCGGAGCGTTCTGCTTCACCTCCACTACCACCGCCTCCACCGTTAATGTTTCCGAGCGTGATCGTAGCAAGCCCCATAGCGTCCCATCTGTACCCCGGAGAACCACGCCGATTCTCTACCACCTCCCAGACTGCGATTCCCCCCGTGACTTATGCTACTCTAGGATCGGATGTCCTTGGACAAACAACTACCACGAGGTCGGTTTTGTTTCCAGCAAGCGATGCACATACTTGTCTGCTACCGGACGGAAACAAGCGCAACAGTGCCACAAGCTTGGATAGTGGTCGCGATTCCACCTATGCAGGAAGCAATGAAAGCAATGGTGGAGTACGGTTTTCGTGTTCTTTCCCTTCTGATGAGTCCGTATTGAATAATATCTCTTTTCTCTAGGAATGTAATATCACGTGGTTAGAATGGGATAAGGACAGTATTAAGATAAGCTTTGTCAGAGATCGCTATTCATACCCCCGAATGAGTTGACGTGTCTGCTGCGCGCAGTTATTCGTAGTCTATTTTGATGATTCTAACGATCAGGACATGTCAATCAAGTTGGAATTAGAGAATTCATCAACCTTGCTAAGTAGTGTTTTAGTCGTTTATAATTGGTAGAGAATTTGAGTTATGTGGGCGAAACACTGCTCACGTTTAATTATAGCTTTCGCATTCGAACTGACCTTAAAGTTAGTCTTTCGAAAAGAAGTACATCTCCCCGTTTGTTTGAACTCATCAACAATGGATATCTTGATCATGACTGAAACTTGAACTTTGGTCCACTTTCCAGGGAAAGGGGCGCTGTTTGAAAAGGACTCATTGTCAGTGTGCATTCTTATTCAGATTCTAAGAGTTGGATCTCCGTCCACCTGATGATTGTTTCAACACTGGTCTCGATACGTCTGTGGTCAAATTATCGCATCTGAAAACTTTTTTCAGGTTCGCTCATGAGTTATGCGCAAGTTACCCGGTTCTCTCTCGAGTGGGACTAGTATAAATGAGGCCGAAACCGATCAGTATGGAGTGACGTCTGCGGATTGGCATTCGGAAATGTCATAAGACGGTTCTGTCTTACTTATATAGTCACCAAACATACCGAGTACTCATCAGCGTATATTTAACTTATTCGGATAAGAATGAGCCAAATACGGGAAGATTGTATGCAGACATTCGATAATACTGAATTTGACATCAATGACTGTGTGAAACGAAAACCCATCGGCTTAATTCGGTGCGCATTGGATGCAAAAGGTCGTGAAACAGGCTGGAGATGAAGACATTTAATCTGACAAGTGTGCATTATATCTAGGTGAGACTTGAAAACACGATCTGCAAATCTAAAACTTTTAGTAAAGGGCAAAAATCAATTAACGCCGCTGAAAAAGAAACGTAACAACAATAAACAAGGTGTTTAGTTTAGTTCAGAGGGCATACACATACATCAAACGATGAACTGTCAAACATTAAGGGTTGGTAACACTTGAGATCAGGAAATTCAATCGGAATGCGAAAGCAGTAGTCAGTTGTAAGTAGTGTTCAATGTTTGACTGTTACAGTCTTCTACCATTCATGTACAAAATTAAGGACATGTGACCAAACAGCCTCTTCTCCTAAACGGTTTCAATATTCAACTATTTTGTTGTCTTCACCTGATGAGCTTCATTCATTAGATCACGGTAATCACGCCAGTGTTTTAGGAAAATATTTGAATACAGCTCATTGAATTGTATAAACTAGTTACATGGTATATGTCCGAGACCGATTTACAAATAGTAAATTTGGAAGTAATTCGAAAACGAAATAATGGATCTCGCAACCACTGGCCACAAGTTACTCAACCGACTTAGTTTGGAACTACTCTTCAGTGTTTACTCAAAGAGATCATCGTAGTTACAAAGTCACTCATCTTCTAGTCATTTTGGTACACGATGGGCGATCTTGAACTGATCAAACTAAAAGCCCTTCAACTGAACAAATAGCTTGTTTCAAAATTACCGTCACCCTCTTTTTCTTCTCCATTGTAACGAGCTTTTTGGCAGACCTATCTGATTTATTTCCCAGGTCCTCACTTCTCCATTAGCATCAACCAGACTGTAGTGTTCACCTTTCACCACCCATATCCGCACTTGACATATGACTCAGTAGCTTGACAATCATAAAGTTGCTCAGTTGTTGCCCGCTTGGAATGCTCCATAATCTAAGGTTAGTTCGTTTTATCACAAAATAATGCTTCTGTGCCTGAAATGCACTATCACTTGCGCGAGCTTCGACTGGTTTTAAGTTTTGTTCAAGAATTACATTGTTTAGTGTTAGGCCGTGTACTATCCTAGGATGAGTTTGAAAACTGTCTTGAACAATAATATTTAGATAATGGCTAATCATTAATCATTGAAAACACACGCCATCTGTGTGGTTACAAGAACATTAAAACCTCTCGATAAAATACATTATGGGGATATTAAAGTTTAAGCCGGTATCTCTGACGACTGTTTGGTGAACTCAGACTGCCATGTGGATATAGCTCCTATTCAACAATTGTAGCATAGAAACAAAAACACTTTCCTCGCGAAAATTCTCAAAGAATCATAGAAGAAAACCGTGATGAACAATTGTCTTTGATAATTCATCATCAGGTCAATAAATTTATATGGATTTAGGGAAACCAAAATTGTATGTAAACAACCCAAAAACATTTAGCAGAATACAGTTGGATCCCGTAGAGGGTTGAAAAATTCTCTAGAATCTATAGGCTATTCACTCAGACAGCAAATCGTCAAACCACTCATCGCTAATACAGGTTATTTTTTGGTTGATTGCATTGCCTGTAGATGCTTAAGAACAATTTTATAGATTTGTATTCTACAGTTTTCTCCTTCCGAATAGCACAGAAGTATTCCCTCATTATTGTCACCTCCAACTGTTTATGAAGAAGATTCCGATCCCGTTTGTCGTAGTTTAGAGCGAAACTTTTGTTTAGGTTAAGACAACGCAATAAATTGCCTGATCGCAGGTAAAGCTAACCTTGAATACATGACCTTCACAGAAACTTGGAATGTGTTGCAGTTTTATTTGTCGTCTTCGAAATTTCATTATCCAGACTTGCACAGGTAATACAGTTTTGTCACTGAAACCTCAACAGCACGCTTAATTGATTAGGAATTTCGTACATTCAAGTCCACTTTTTCATTGCCAATATTTTTTCTGATATTCGTAAGTATAAGGCAATTATTCACCCGAATACATTCGACAAAAGGCTGATAACAAAGCGTAAGGTGTTTTGTATGTGAACATTTCGTTTGAATGCTATCTATTATTTTAACGGATTTAAAGTAATTAATACATAGCGAATTAAAATCGCAGCGGTAATGAAGGCTACAGGCTTGATAAACGAGGTTAAAACGATTTCGTTTCGAATAAATGCTTCCAATTGAGGCAACATAGCATGCTAAGCGTATAAAATTGTGGGGGGGGGATTATGCAAGACGAAATACTATGAAGCGAATGAGAATTATACATTGAACGTCATTCACGTTTGATCACAAATTCTGCTTTCAGATTAGCCCTTTTATTCGGTACCTTTTAGCTCATTGAGAAGTCCCGATCGTAGAGTCATAATCAAGAGTTAACACTGCGGTTACTGTCTTTCGCTGAGATGATCGAATGTTCTGGGCATTACTCACGATTGAATAGGGTTGAGTGTTTGGATGTGATAATTCGATCGTGCCCAAAGTGAAGTTGAAGACGCCGTGATCAATACACTCGCCGCTTAAGAATGCGGATTGGTGCTGATATTCCGGTTGTGGCAACAGTGTGCTCTATTGACGGGCAAAACTCAAGGCATTTGATTCTTTTTGAATATAGTCCCCTGCTGGAAGTACATGTAAATATGACGGCCACGATCACGTGTGAGCGATGTTCGGTTTATATCCTCCGACAGTGCGTGAACTGTGACGAATTTCATTAACTGAGGCAAATTTTGTGAAGAGGAGAGATTATTAGTGATAGACTGGAAACAAAACTGTCATAGGGTCACCGAATAAAATGATAGAAATATTGCCGAAACTGGGAGTTTTAGGGATACTGTTGTCACATAGATCAGTTGGTGAGGCTGCCACTGAGACATGTTTTAGCTGATTTCCTCAAGGTCTGTCTTAAGCTTTAGACCGAGAGGCATTGATTCAATAGAAGGACCTTTATGTTCAGAAGCTCAAATGGGACGACCGAATGGCCGATTGAACTTTTTGCACGAAAACCTCAGGTTCACGTCAGAAATTGACATTGTTGATATCGATGCCCCATAGGAGCGTTAAAAGTTCTCTGTCCAGTGTGATCCACCACAAGATGACTTGACCAGTGCAGTCTTTGTCCCACTTTCCTACACTCAGCCTCATACACTCACTATTTTACAGGACATCTGATAGGGTTACGGCCATCGAGAGAAAGAGAGAGACAGACAACTTCTTTACGGCATATTGGTAGACATCGACTGCCTATGCCCATTTTATCAGAGAATACGCCAGGTGAGTTGACTTATAGACTGTTAGAATGACCGCCCCCCCTACTAATTTACCTTCGCTTATCGTGCAAAGGAGATGACATTTCAATTTTAATTAGACGGAGACTTACAGCTTTGGTAGGACAGATCTGAAACAGCGCAAACGTTATGTTCACTGAGGAACCCATGCAACTATCGCCCCCAGCAAGCAAGAACGCTGTTGCCTTGGTTATCTAATCAAAGTGAAGCATTACTTCCCTTGTAAGTGCGAATGTGCTTATTTTAGTCATAGATCGAGATACTTGAGGACATGTATAAGTGTACACATTTCAGTATGGCTGTGTATATGCGTAATTGGCGTTTCACAGAATGACATTTTGACGCGCTTACATTAGATGGATCATGCGGTCGGTGATTTCATATCTTCTGAGTTGATCTTCAAAACAAAAGCTTAAATATGGAAGAAGAAGATGATGAAGTAGTGTTGAAATTAAAATGGGTATTTTGATAGCAATCTTGATGTACTTTGTCTATGGAGTGGTTCTACCGAGTGTCTTGTTATTTTCGTTCTACAAGATGTAGCATTGAGAAATTAACACCTTACTAAGATTGTGAGCGGGAAACAATTGCGGAGTTGTTTTATTAAACAAAAATGAGATCAAGAACGTTAGCTGTAGTTACCGGGCTGTCCCAGTTGTATAAACGATCATGATGTGGAAGGCTTACATACTATATGCAAATCGAGGCCTGACGTTTACCGAAAGTTGATTGGCAATATCTTCTTGTGTTGCCGCCCACGAAAACATGCACATTGCTTCACTGGATCGCGAAAATGAGATGATGCTGGCATTGCCTATCCATTTCTCTACAACTAACCGTTATTTATAACAATGTTTGTCCTCAAATGCGATCAGCTCTCGATAACTGTGACACCTCGGTGATAACGGCATTTTCAATGTCACCCATAGAGAGTCAAATCTGTTAAACCAGACCTTGGTAACGACGCCGCCGATATAGCACGCCATTTTACTACACGAACCATCTGAGCAACATACAACCCAGTAGAATCTACGTAGACCAATTTCATCAGCAGCGCTACTGAACAGACTTGGACGTAAATCATAGACGTACGAAGGCTGAATGCCTTATATCAGACGGTCCACCAGAGAATGGGCCACCTAAACCCATTTACGCACCAAAGTCACGCGAACACACAGTGAATTGACTGGTTGGTTGACTGCATGTATGGCACTGCGCAATGTCCAACGCTCAATGCAGGTGTGTACATGGTCAGCTGGCCAGCGTAACCATGTTACGCATGTAATTGTCCGAGTAACCTCCAAAGGAGTGCATTCAATTGGTAAACATCACGCCAGTTTATGCGTACACACCCACTCGCTAATAACATTAACATGCCTGGTTGTAAAAACTTTATGGAATGGACAGTTTCTACTAAAGTGGCTTTGCTGCATGAATCTGATGATGGCTTCGGCCAACCTGTACACTTCGACAAGTGTGACGTCAGTAGACAGCAGGCTCACAAGTTGATTTTTAAATAAACCGTACATCCTTCATTCTGAGAAAAGTTATGATACATTGAGTCCTACCGCCTGATAGCCGGATTTGAAAGTTGTTTGAATGTATTCAGTTTGCAAGAGTCCATTCCCATGGTTCAAAGAGAGGTGCGTAAGTGCAAATGAAAGACCAAGTCATCAACCAGATGGATGCAGAGGTTTGGTGTGTTATCCAAGAGAGAGAAATGTGGGTGATGAATGTATACAAATCAACATTACAAGTGCAAAAGAATGGGTGTGACACCACTGTGTACGACGAATTTGAAGGTGTGCATCTTTCACAAACCTGTATATTACAGTTTACAGTCTGCTGTACACTTTGTATGCATGCAATTTGAAGCTGCTGCCTAGATAAAAGTCTTAATCTGGCTTGCTTCCATACTGGCACCTCCATCACCTAATGATACCATTTTTTTCTACAAACTCGAACAGTGTCGCTATTACCGAGGCTCGACTGTACTGCTCCTTTGTGGTTTAGTAATGGGAGGAATCCCGTTAGGCCTTGGTACTCTGAATTGGTGTGATTACACGAAAGATATATTCCTTGCGAACAGACCACGTTTCCGAACCATAGAGCAAAACAAAACGTACACAAGCATTATATACTGTTCCTTTCAGACAAAACCTAACATCTTTTCGAAGCCACAGATGATACAGGCTGGCAAAGACAACTCGTGCCTTCGCAATCCTCGCTGATATCTCATCAGCAATATTCCAGGCTGACGAGATGGTGCCACCCAAGTATGTGAAACTGTTCACAGTCTCAAGCGGATTGCTTGCCATAAAGCGGGTAAGAGTTGAAATGCCCCAGTCTTGAAGCAACACTTTGCACTTTGAAGGCGCGAAGCGCATTCCATACATGCCAACCCGGTCACTCACCTTGTTCAGTATGGTCTGCATGTCTTCGACAGAGAGGCGAAGTACGACAATGTCGTCCGCGTACTCCAGATCGGTCAGCCTAGCGCCAGGAAGAAGCTCAACACTAAGCCCACTGGATTCGCGAAGCGCACCCTCCAGAATGTCGTCTATGACAAAATTGAACAGGAAGGAGAAAATCGGACATTCCTGACGAACAGCACTAGAAGTGATGAACGTCCGAGACAGTTGTCCATAAACCCTGACCCTGTTTTGCAGAGTGCGCATACAGTGACCTCAATAAATTTACGTGTTTCTCTGGTATTCCCTCGCGAAGGAGACAGCTCCAGAGAACGTTACGAGCAACTGAATTGAAAGCAGCTTTTAGATCTAGAGAGACCACGACCGTCGGCTGTCTATAGAAGTGCCGATTTTCTAAAATCCGTCGCAGGGTACAAATGTGATCAACGCACTTCCGACCGGATCGGAATCTTGCCTGTCTTTCGTGTATCTGACTTACTCTGGGCTTAGTGAGCCGACGTAAAATAAGGCCAGTGAGTAACTTGAACACAACAGGCACCAAACTGATGCCTCCGTGGTTGTCACATAGACTTCGGGCCCCCTTTTTGGAAACGGGAAATACGCTTGATAGGCGCTAATCACGAGGTACCTCTTCAGACTCCTAAATTGTCTACAGGTATTCTGTCAGTTCTGATATCAGTCTTTCTGCGCCATCCTTGGAAAGAGACAGAGAGAGGTGAAGTATATCGGGAACCTTGCTACGTTTCAATAACTTGAGCTCCAGGACCACTTCTGCTTCCGACGGAAGGCCGTCTGGAATGCAGTCACTGACCAATCGGGTCCCGTCCTCCACACGACCTGGTTGAGGTCAGCTAAACTGTTCTTCGAAATGTTCAACCCACCTGTCAAGTCGGCGCGATTGACTAGTAATAAGCGAATCATCTTTTTCACATATGGTCTCACTTACACGGACTCGACGGCCAGTGCAAACACGGATCAGATAAACAGCCTTTTGCTATTCCCTGATAGAAAGGATTTCTCCATCCCTTTCGATTGTTCGACCAACTAGTGCTCACGGTCTTTGTGCAAGCTTTTAGTCAGCTTGCATTTAAATTCTCGACAGTCGCCGTTATATTCAGAATCAGATGGAATCGAGCGACCGTTGTTCATGACGTTTATCGACGTGACGGGAATCCAGTTCTGCCGCAGTTGCACAGCTTCTCCAGAATATACCTCCTCGTAGAAATTCCCACACTTGTTGCGCTTTGTTCCCAGTGTTGTTAAGATCACTCACGTGGCTCGAACTACGTAGCTTGTCTACCAACACCTTCTGGTATGCGTTCTTCACACCTCTGTCATGATGTCAGAGTGCTTGGTCTGAGAGGGCATCTTAAAACGTATCCTGGGTAGCATCCGAACAGTTGTTTGTTGGAGCGTACACCGATATAATGAATACACAACCCCTTTCTGGTTTGTGTTGACAGGCGTTTACCAATCTACTGAGTCTGACAACGCACAAGCGACTGTTTACTGGGATCCAATCGGGCAAACATTGCTTTGCTCTGTAACTCAATGCGATTCCCACTCCAGCTTGATCACGAGATTCAGCTTCGGCGTCACCAGTAAACTGAGAGAGAAGCGCTTCGATCGACAGTTATCTAGAGGTGAATTCAAGTGAATAACGGTACTAGCATTCTAGACTCGCATCTCTGACACACAGCACACATCAAGCCCCGAGCTTGGGACAATACACGTCAGAGCAGATTGCTGACCGACTTGTCGGGGAGTGCGGACGTTCAAAGAGTCAGTGTTTATCAATTGTCTTGGCCTCAGAAAACAATTGTCGCCCGAAGGCAAATGGACGGCAGAAGAAATGGAGGGTAAAACAGTAGGAGAACGTCTTGTTAGGTGAATTGTGTCACTGTCAAAGGAACTATAACTTTTGATACTTCTCGGTCGTCTATGCCGCTGAAAGGTGTTGACTTGAGGAACCCCACCCCGAGTCTCCGACTCAGAAGTCTAACCTGCGAGACACCAGGGTACAGGGTTTTCTTGGGGGATCCTACCCGGAGCCAATGACTCAAAAATCTGACTCACTCAGCAGTGAGGAGTCTTTTGTGGCCCCTTTTTTCCTAATACTGGAGACAACAGTGCCATAACTGTAAAACTAATTCTGCTATATGCCCACAGAATCGTACATCGTTTGCTAAACGGTCCCACGCGGTCAGTAGTGCGACAAACAATCCTATGAATGCAACTGCTTTTCGTGTGACTGCTCCCCTTTGGACTGTCTGATATGTATGTACGTGGAATAACCGGTTCTAGTCAGCACAGCCCGCTGTATCCAAACACCATACAAGCCTGACCACCACGTCAAGATGGCTGTATATGTCAAGGCATGGTGGAAAACCGGAATGGTAGTCAATCTGTCAATGGAGTGACCGTGATTTGAAACCGGCGTGAACCCAAATGTGTCCTATAGTCGTCCCCAGGTGATTGTGATCAACCTGAGACAAAGTTTCATCACATTTTCAAGGTTGGAAAGGATTCATTCTTGAACATACACACAGAAGAAAAGCGGAAAATTCGTACGTCCTTGAGAGGCGCCACACTTTTCTCCAACCGACAACAGTGTTAAAAGTCTGTCCAAAATATCACTCCTCCTTGCATAACACGATAAGTGTGCGAATCCCCACAATTCGTCAGTAAATATGAGTCGTTCACCTTCAACGTTTATGTGCGTATACATTTGTTTACATTCATATCCAATCACAGATGTACTATGGACTTTGAGAGAATTAAAACTGGACCATCTGACTTTGCACCAGTCGATATGCCGTGCATACATACGTCATCTTCGTTTCGGATAAGATCTGTCGGTCATGGCTTTGTGAACAATGTAACTCGTATGCAGCATTGCAGCCAAAAGATATTCCTAAAACTTAGTGTGCATTTAGAAAATATGCTAATTCATTTGATGCGTATATCACTTTCATTGGAGTCCGTAGCGAAGTGCAAGTTTTATAAGCGCGTGCAGGAAATATACATGAACTGTATTCATCTCAGGACCTCAGGTAAGCTAGTCTAAATAGTATTGTCTATTGATCAAAATTCGCAGGGATAGCACTACCGGTACCCTGGTTGTTGCCACACCCAGTAAACCTCTACATCTGATTTCTCTGTCTGTCGTTCATCCTGTAGACTAAGCGACCGAAGTTCACCAGGTACACATACTTGGTGGTTTACGATCGATACGGAATCAGCCGTTTGCTTCCGTCAAATTTTGCATGTTTTGATTGCCCCTTTTGAGACGGTTGATCATTATACTATGAGCGCTATACTGTAAAACAATTATATTACCAACGGTATAAAAATGGTACTCACTGTAATAGCCATTTTTGACGCTATGAATATTTACACACAGCAGTATCATTTTTTTTTAAATCAATGGAAAGTCCACTAAAAAGATAATCACAAGAACTGTTGTATTACAAGGTTGATCGCCAGCTTCCAGTCGTCTGTACTTCCTTTTTTAGACGGCTGTGGTTTCCTTTTGAGACTGTGTAAATACCCGAGCATTGGTAGATTTAAACAGGATTTCTTAGCTATAAAAAATAACTGAGGTTAACAAAGCGGATGTATGGTTTGAATGCAATAACCAGGTAAAGGCCGCTCTGATGGGATATTTAACGGAGCTTTGTGTGGGTGTGTCTTGCTACTCAACGAACTCCAAGATATCCTAAATGTCTGTTCACTGAGATCCAAATAGGAGTTTAGCTACCAAACCGATTTTCAACCGGAATGACAATCATTTGAGTCCTAATTTCCCAGACTGTTGGGGCCATCCAGGTTTGGACGACCTGACAGTCTGTGTGTGATTTACTACTTCTCCTAGCCTCAGTCATTTTGTGGATAAACTAGCTGCGAACTGTTACTTTACAATGAAAATCTACAGTACGGCTTAGAATATAGAAAGTAATACAATCTTTGAGAATCGAAGACAACGGTTTCGCAATTACCCATCAGTATGTTCTTTCAGGTTACTTTCTATAAGACGTTCTATCAAAGTGTCTTATCAACCGTTTTCTTTGTAGAACACTACCGGATGGTCCCATCCACTGGCTACAGCCATTGAAAAGAACCTCTTACTAAATAAAAATTCACCAAGCAGAGTTATCAGTTCAGGTGACTGTCGTCCAATGGATTTGACAATCTCACCCGGACCCTCGATTCATGGTAGCGATGGGAACCGACTAAACCCGATCGAATCTGCATTTCCCTCTAGGTCCAACACCGATCGATTACTGAGTGTTGGAAGTATGTGCTGCAGCGCATCGCGTCTCTCTTCAGACCCGCTCACTCCTACGTTATCGGCTCCACGATCTGTTTCGGCCTCTTTACAAACGTCCTGCCCGGATTACGCATCTGTGAAGCACAACCAATTGGACCCTGTCCCGTCTCCGATTTCGCAGGAGGTCAACTGTGCTTTCTATCGGATTCAACCGCCTGATTCCGTCTATCTGGACCCATTCCCCAAGAGTCATAGTCAGCAACCTTTGTACCAAACACCAATGTGGCATCTGAACACACGACCTTGGTTGTCGATTTGGAACTCCTCTTGGCGACCGGATGCCCACAGTGAACGACAACAGCTCGCAAGTTGGTTGCACGCAGTTGACCTACAGCGGTGCGTTTGAAATTGTTTATATGTGTTGTTTAATTGGTTTATTGAGTGTTTCATACCTTGATTTGGTTTGCTGATCTGCACTTTGGTTTGCTCCAACTCATAACGGCCTTTATGCCACTTTTACACTCAGACAATTTGTCAAGACTACTCTACGCATGACCTTCTGGGTTACAGGGAATGTGAAATTATCGGATTACCCAGGACTGTAACTCACAGTTAGGATCTCGCGAATGCTTTCTTAGCTCATACCCTAATACACTCTGTTCACAAACTCTGTCTATTAGTGGAAGAAACGGTACGGTGGAGAGCCCATGATTTGACATAGTGGTATAAAGGAATCGATATTAAGTGTGCCTTCCGTTGGTCTTGTCGGATTTCCAAGCCTTGATCCAAAAGATGCTGAATGTTGGCTCGAGTCATTGAGTGTCATAGTCAGAAACCGTAATCGATAACGAAACTGTTGTGTTTGTTGTCGTGTCGATCCATAAGTGTTAGTAGGCTTATTCCTTTCCGGGTAAAAAGTAAAATCTCAACAAAATCAACGAGATTACGAAAATCGTGTGCAATGTGGAACCGACAAAACATCTTTATTCTACAATCGTTGTACATTTTACTCTACTTTCTTTTATTCTGGCGTCATTTACCCACCAAACCAAAACATCCATCCCGAATTCACACTCTAAGCAAGAGATACCGATACTGAGTACAGGTTGCTGAGGTTGTTCTCAAAGTTCATCACCCAGACTTGTACGGCCAGTCCATCATGTGAGTATAAAATACTTTGTTCTGCACAGGGTCATACTATTGGATCGCAGTCACGCTTGGCTACAAATGTGTGTGTGTGTGTGTGAGCTACCTTGTTGGTGTTTAAGCACTCGTTTTTCGCGCACAGAGTCTTTCATTATGATGATTAATCTATTCAGTTGCTTCGAGTTTACCTTCAGTCACTCCACAGGTAGAGCGCATTATTTTTGCTGTGACCCGCTGGTCAACAATAACGAAAAATGGCTAGTGCACGAATATACGAATCACGGACACGCACCATATAGCGTAACGATATCCGAAGACCCCAGAAGAACACAGAAAACCTTGACCTTCAATCGAGAGTGTATTTCCTTTCAAACTAAAGACGAGATAGAAGACCAGCGTCTACATAAATAATCTTTGAACGGCCTTGAAGAAGCCCACCTGAATCGATGTATTAAAAGTGGAATGGACCAATCAGAGACGGAGTAGAAACGTACGCCAAAACTAAGTTTTGGCACGTTATGGCGCGAAAAGATTAAATTGAAAATCACACATTATTTTTCACAGATATCTCGAAAAACAAACCACTTTCAAGGAAATCAGACTTCCCCCAACATTTTCAAAATCCACTTTTGCTTATTGTGATGCTACCAAGAGAAGTGCTTGAACAGAATCTCCATTCTACTTGGGTGTTGTTATATCGTGCTTAAGGATGCGGAGTAGTTACGAGACAGATACAAAGTAAGGTTGGATACAAAGAAATTTAATCAATAAGTAGATTGTGTCTTCTGATCAGTTCCCATGGACAAAGTTGAACGGGAACCGGAACGCAGGCGCGTTTTAACCTTGCTAAACACGGAATGCGCAGGTGTCGAATGGTGCGGCCACCTGTGGAATGTGTAATTTTGCGCATTTGTGATAGCCAGCCTGGTTGAACGTTGAGCACAGTGTGGGCGATAAGTCAATTGTATACTTTATCCCTACTTGTCGCGTTAGTTGGGGGGAAAAAGTTTAACGTTGCATGCCTTTCTTGTTTTATTCATTGTGTTCGTTCCGTTGTCCCGAAATGGTATTCAGCCTACTTGCTGACTTGTGTACGAACAAACAGCTTCATGAGTATGGTTGCAAAACCCCTGATTTTGTATCTGTCATACTGAACCATCGTACACATACTAGTTTGTTTGGTTTTACTTGCATTGATTTGCACGAATCAACCCAGCTGAAAGTGTTTGTTGAGTGATTTTTGTCGTAGAACCAGAGTCATTGGCGTTTCTGTTGTCCGACTGCCCATTTCCTGTAATGTTCACGCTTTAGTTTTTGTGATGGGTGTGTGTGGAACTCGCTTGTGCACTGGAAAAGCCAAATGTGGCACGTAATCTGTCCTAAAACAAACGAGAATATGTGCACATGAATTGCCTTTTGGAAATGAGCCGTCTTTTTCGGAGTGGCTTTGGTTTGCTTTGAGTATGATGTAAATGGCATAATGTGTATGAGAGCTGACTGTGGCTTTAATCCCATGTTTCCATGTCCTGAACCGAATAGTGCAGCGTGTTTGGTTGTATACAGTCTTACTTATTTACCCCTCATGTAGCACTGTGACTTTCGCCCCGTGTACTTGTGCCAGAAACTTTCTGGACAGTTAATCATGGACGGTTATGCGGTCTAACTACTGCTGGCAAACTTTTGTGACAGAACGTTTCCCTGGGTTCATGCGCAGTGGTCAACATGTTTCTCATGGACATGAGGACCAAAGTTCAACTCCTGGTCGAGGCAGGAGAGCTAATCTGGAGTCTGGTGTTTCTTTTTGAACAGGACCAGCCAAAACACTACATTGAATGTAAAAGTTGCCATTGTATGCATGTAATATTCATCCTGTAGAAATCAGACCTCCATTCTCAGCCTGGTTGTTCACCCCTTGTTCACGTAGGGAACTAATAGACTACCTAGCTCCACTCATCGGCATCTTCACCTCTAGCTCTTTTGCTGCATTGGTGCCGTGATAAGGCTTGCGTGCCACGTTGATCGGCAGAGTTATGCTAACTACAGCCCAGGCCTCCTCGAGCAAAACCACGTTAGACGAGCCAATGGGAAAAAGCCAGACGAGAATCACGTATACTCGTAGGGTTGTATGTCACACTACTGACTGCGTAATAGTGTTTAGGTAGTGGAGCACCATCCTTTGAGCATGCACCGGAACTGTTTTTATAATTGTATCACTGCTGTTCTCCGTATGAAAAAGAGAGAAGTTACAAAATGTACCTCTAAATAAATAGTACTCAGGTTGCTCAGCAATTGATCGTGATCGGTGACGTATTATTCACTACGGTCGAAAACCTTGTAGCACTTTTTGAAAGCTTAATGTAGCTTTGACCACACCTATCTCGCACAACATTGACCAGACTCTTACGTCAATATCTTACTCATTGCGCCATTGGACTGAGTTAGTCTCATACTGCCAAGTGAATTATACTGTTAGCTCATTGGCTTCGAAAACAATCCCTCAAGCCAACCCCTTTCAATCACTTGAATGACCGGAAAGTATCTCCATTTACTGTTACTTTAACAGAGCAGTTCACTCATTTTCACTTTCTTCGTTCTGTGGGTCTAATTTCCATATCCTCCAGCCAGGTCCACTGGCAAGTGCTGTTTTTCATGTCCATATGGCTTCCGACCAACAGGTTAGTAGGCTACTCTGATGAACATTCCCCTGAATCTGGAACCGAAGGTGGGTTATGTCTCAGAGACGTGAATCGGCGAGTCTAGTACCGTTATCCAAATGGATTCGCTTACTGATCTGCTTAAGAACCGTGAAGTTTTCTTGGCCGAGCGAAACCGAAGAGATGGCAAGAGTATTTTTTTAAATAAGGGAATGGGCAGATTCTGTTTTTCATAATTCACGATTGTACAGACAATATATGAAAAACCTAACTCATGAATTTACGGCTTGTCGCTGTTGAGCATTTTAGGGAGCAACTTAACTTGCCGGAGCCTGTCCATTCAGCTGAAGACGATCCCTCGTCTGAAACCGAAACGGCCGTAGAGTTTAAACTATTGGAACATAATGAAGCTGCAGACCAGGCTCTTTTTTCGGAGTTTTTCAAAAGTGTTGGTGAAAGAGTGTCTTCTGACCTGAATACACTCTTCCATTCTAGTGTGAGAGACTGAAGAGGGACCTCATAACTGGTGAGTATCAGCAATCATTTCCATTTTCAAGTAGACGTCAATGACACCATGTGACAACTACAGAGGTATTAACTTTGTCTCTGTAGCATCCAAGCTACTCACGGGTCTCACACTGTGCCGATTTCTGAAACCCAATGAGAACCATATAAGTAAAGAAAAGACAGGTTTCTGGTCTGATCGCAGGTGTATCGATCACATCTTCACGTTACAAAAGACACTGTAGTTTTGGCACCCCTTTTGTCGATCAACCATCACAGAAAATTCCCAATGAGTATTAACAATTTGTTGAAGTCTTATGTCCACTTCGAGTGCAGTGTGAGCATTTACTGGCGACTACGTCAAATTTTCTTCGCTGCAAGTGACGTTTTTCAAACAGTCGCCCAGCAGTTTCGGAGCCCTAGGATTGGAGGTTCTATCTTACAGTAAGCTGACTGATATTCACTATGTGAACAACACCATTTTACTTAGTTCTTCTGTATAGAACATTCAGACCATACCACTTCGGTAGAATGATGTGACTGGTTTGCACGATATGCACTTTGTACCTCCAAAGTGTAATGTGTTGCTGCAAGATTGGGTTAACACTAACTCTATCTTTGTTATTGTTGGCAAGCCACTGAAGATCGTTTATCACTCACCTTGTTTGGGTAGTGTAATCTTTTCAGCATATGGTATCAGCGGCCAGATGCTCTTGCAGGATAGCGAACGCACATAGTGTATTTGTACCTATTTACTACTCTCTTGTTTCATGGACTGCTGATTATTAAGGTAGGTAACAGGTTGTCTTTAAAATTCGATGTTACTATTAATCGTTAACCTGTTGATTAAACATCGCCGGCTCAGTTATCCAGTTTGTCCCTATTATGCCTCACTTCTGTCATCTTGGGCAGCGGGATGGGCAGGGTGCACGGTTCGGCCATGTTTGAGCCTTTTACCTCGATGTCTTGTAATGAATCTACATTGAGCTACACAAGTTACTCGATCGCGTTGCTCAGTGCGCCATGGGAATCGGAACATTATCAACTCAAGGTCCAGAAATCTCTTTGGGAAACGTTATCAGATATATAAATAAGAGGCGCATGTGTCCTGACCTGTTCGATAACATCATTGTTTTATTGGAGGTCGATAATCGATGGGATTTGTGCAGCTTGGGTCCACACGTAAACTAACATGCTTTTATCGGTCTCACTAGACTTGTGCCTTCTTTGTTGGAAGTTATTCTTAGGCGTCCATTTCCTGGGGACATTTGTAAACACTAAACCTATAATAACATTTGGTCTATCAGTGCAGACCTCTTCCATACACTTTTAGCATTTCAGTAGTCTCATATTTCGCTAACCCACTTTTGCACACAGTAGTTGTCTACCAAACAGGCCTATGCTTTTGGGTGAGGATCGATCCAAAATCGACATGATGTATTGGTGAAGTTTATCTGCACGCGGCTGATTCATTTCCGGTTTGGAGCGGTGTCCAGTTGTGTTGCCAACATAGTCGGCTTGACATCAGCGGCTGAAACATAAGAACGAGATGAAACGAATCGACGGGTACAATCAACCAGGGCTTGGGGGCAAATCTGGCTTGGCTCGGTTTGTTTTTGCCTGTGTGTCTGTGCTAATTTATGGACGTTTGAAGCTATACATTTCAACAGTTAGTTGTTCGACTTCATTGTACAAAGTGGTCCATGAGATACAATTTTTAAAAACACGTTCAAGTCGAATTATAGTTTTGTGTATTCATGACAGTTTGTCCATTCTGCAGAAAAATAAACTGCGGTCTATTGTTTTCTGCTAGATTCTCTCTGCTGTACTAATCTATTTTTTTTTGTTCACACAGTACAACATGTGAATGTTGATAGAATCTGTTTCGTTTAACTGTTTTCCCGGTTGTCTACTCGTCAAAAGTCGACGATCTAGTTGTGATTGTTTCTGGTTTCCGTGGTTAACTTTTTAGGTATGGTGTAACATCCTTTCTTTCTGCGCATGCTAGTACACCTTGAAAAAACCCACTCGTCTGAGAGCTTGTTCTTGTTAGGTTATCTGTTCCTGGTGTTCATTCGCAATTAACACATTTCACTATCATCTAAATTGGCCCGGTACGACTCTCGTTCATGTTACACGACTGACTTTTTTTTCTTGTCAGTGTGTTCGTAACAGATACAGTTCACAATTGTTCACATAGATGCAACATTAGACTGAACTCATGAGAGTTCAACCTGGATCGATTTATCGGCCAAGTTGATTAGTGGAACAAATGGTCGAGCTATTTTGATCAACTGATCGTGGTTGCTTGCACGCGTTGTAGCAGCTGTACCATCTGTCGGTCCTGAGTTCACAGTTTGGATGTCAGCTCAATCAATTTTCATGGACCTGAAAATACTTCCAGTTACCAGACAGATCAACAGATTTTGATTGTAGTCTACTTTTTCAGCAAGCAAAAGAGCGAAACAAAGGAATGAGGCTTATTCCGTAAGCTCCCTATAACTAAACTCAAACGGACAGCTTCACAATGCTTTCATCTAACAAACAACCGAGTTATGTGTGATAGCAACAGAGCATCTGCAAAACGAAAGGCTTCCTGGCGGCTTTTGTTGCCCTTCTTTATGGATCGCCTTTACTCTACAGACAGCTGAACTGAACTCAGTTAGCTACCATCTTTCTGTTGTACAGCATGCAGCTTTGTTTGTCAGTAGTGTAGCAGGGTTCGTGCGTGTGGAAACTAAAGGACAGGTCTGAGCGCCAGGAAGACCAGGAACTTGAAACGACTATTATAAACGTGTATGTGCACTATGCGTGACGCATCACTAAAGAGTGTGTGACTGCACAACTGCCAAGGATGAATACACACCAGCCGTATACTATACTTTTACATTCATGTAATGGGTGTAGTGCATTTCCTAGGTCCAGCATCTTTTAATGGTCACAACATTTCTACATCAAACACTACACCTCTTACAGTTTGAAATGTCTTCATACCACTTTCGCCTGTCTTCCTGTTGGTTTAAGCGGTCAGCTGGGTTTCAGTGGCCAAAATAGTCGCATGGCTAATATGTACATGGATAGGCTGAAAAACACAAGGATTGGTTGGCTTTCACAGAATGAGAGAACGGCGCCCCGTCAGATGCGGAGTGCAACATAAAGTTGGGTCGCCTGGACTCAGTCACTTGAGACATCTTAAGCTGACATTGAGACACGCGAAATTGATATCGAATCATCTTAAACTGGGAAACGTTATGGGAGAAGGCTAGGACCGTAATCTGAGGGCTGTTTTTATTACAAAGAGGACGGTAGGCAGGTTTTTGGTAACATTATTTAAAATGATTTGCAGTGTATGAGAATGGAACACCGGAAAGCGGCACCGGACTCTACAGTTTGGCTGTTTTAGGGAAAAACTTGACTCATTGCGATAAGTGAATGTGCAGTGGTTTATAAATCCGCGGGAATTTCAGTATTAAGAAGAAACATGTGCAACACTGTCGCGGTGGGTTAGAAATTAAATTTCTCCACTCGAAGATTTAGTGAGTAGCAACATCTTCAATTTGAGAGCCGAACGCTGCCCACCGTTCTTAATCAGCCAATGGCTGCTATCATGTCCTTTTATAAAACCATCTATAGACCAGCTCATCTCGTGCGCCAATGGAGACACCCGGCAAAGTGCACAATATGTATGTGTAAGATTGTACGTTAACCATGATCGGAAACTCTCGTTCTAGCCTCCTCATTGTTTATCGGCTGATGCGTGGTCATTATTGACTGTAAACATCTATGCCGAAAAATCTGAAAGCAATTGAGGTCCTCGACGTTTCTTAAGTCAATTTTCGGAGGCGCGGAACTGAACTGCCCTTATACACGATTGAACAAAGAGAATGGGCAGGAACATCTAAACCGGCTGGCTAGGACCCGGCATGAAAATGGCAGTATTCACGCCCACAACTTGATGCAACCTTACAAATGCGCCACCCGAATTCCGCCCACACATAGTGAATGACGTAATTACTATTGCTTACTTTTCAGCAATAACCGTTCGTATGACTTTTGTTGAATATCACTCATTCTTTAACTCATCTCTTCATCCTACCAGCACAATATCATCGAGCTTGGTACACTGACTTACAAACACCAAACTTCACTGTTTGATTGGAGTGTAAAAGATAGACCGCTAAAACACGATTTCCCCACTAGAAGTTAGAGCGCGGAGTACTCGTGTTAGTGCTCTAGGGTGAATGATTCAACGCTGAGATGGACGTTCCTACAATGTAAACAAATGTTGATCCGGTCCACATATGAGCTGCTATCCGTTCGACTGGGACGAATGAGTTGATATTTCTACATGCAGACTAAGGATGTCTCCAACACGAGAAGCCATGCTAACTTGAGGTACGCACGGACATGTACATGCACTCATTTTGTGTCATAGCTTGATGAACCGAAGTGAACACGCCGCTTCCGCCCATCGGCACCTCCTGTCACGTAGATGCACGGCCCCGACAATCCCTTCATTCATTCTTAATATAAAAGACCGAAAATGCATTGTTTTTCCTGATGGTCGTATTACTTTCTTGCCTAACAGTGTTTCGGATGTCGTATTCAATTAGCCTAAACAATGAGAAACAACTCGAAATTCGAAGGAATAGGTATTCGTCATAGGTCAGCCACTGAGACGATCGATCCCGAAAAGCGGATTCACCCACGTAGAATTACAGTGGACAGAAGACGATGACTATGCGCTTGTCGTGTCAGACCTGAGTAGATAGTTGCACGTACCTCCCAAAGTTTTGATCCGATTTTGATGTGACTGTAACGACTTCATCACACTTCTTACGAGCTCTAATTATCGATCCGCTGTTTTGGATAGTTGATCACTTTCAACAAAACGAATGAACTTTGTATGGTTTTTCATTGGAAGCACATTCTTGGACAGAGAAGTATTGTAAACATCGCAAATTATATGTTACACCTCTCGAAACAAAACATCATCAGCATTCACGTGCTGTTCGTTTTAATTTTTATGGACTAGGCAGAAATGACTACTTTCGCTGTCCTAGGAGTGCAAAATTTCACGCTGTTACATACTGTTAAAAAAGATCATTTTACCCAACACTTTCACCTCAGACTGGAGGACTGTTTGGCAGATGCCGGATTCAGCTTGTGGACATTGTGTCGCGCCACCCCAGAAGAGTTAAACGCTTGTGGGATCACAAACCCGTTGGATCGACAGCTACTCCGGACTGAACTCAATCGAGTGCGTGTACCAGACGCTTTGCCCGAAAAGTTGCCCGTAAGTGTTTCGGATCGGCATTTGGCAGCCGAGAGTTTTGTGTTCAGACATTCATGATCTTTATTCAAATTTACGCTCTTTCCTTTGGTTATTGAACTATTTATGAGTTGCATATTGATGAATCTGGAGTTTACGAATGAAGTATCGCTTTGAACCGAGTAGCTCAGCTGTATGCGGTAGGTTCTGTATAGAATTCCTGTGAATGTTGCCTAGTGTGGCATTCCTTCCGTACATCCAAGTTGCTGTCGCTAGACTGAATGTAACATCCACAAGTGCGGTTCTATCTGAAAAATGCCTAGTAGCGTAACCTGTTTCGACCGAATTTGCGCATCGTCATCATCATCATAGACAGCAATACATCAGTGGTTCATACTCATGCTTAACTGTCACACAACCACTAAAAAACAAAAAGCAAACCCTGTATAGGAAGAGGGAAAAAGGAAAGGGAATAGGGAGGGGACATAGTCACTAAAAATAGCTACGTCTATATTCAAACATACAACATCAAGGCGCCTACACCTTGCAAACAAACAGCCGAGCTGTAAGTGAAAGTATGGCGTCATCAGCAAAACAGCTTCCTCGCGGCTTTCACTGCCTCGCGTCATTAAGTACACACTTCACAGGCAACTCGGACAAACAACAACAACAATAACAACAACAACAACAACAACATCCACGCCACCGAGCTCGGTTAGCCGCCATCTCACCTAACGTTTCGAGCCATCGACTCTGTGAGCCGAGAGGGCTCCAGCCTGGGAGACAAACCCGAGCAACTCCACTTGTCTACGTCAGGTCATCATCTGTCCACCTCGCACCTTGCGCCAATCGGCCGCAGTGTCGGCAAACAGTGCTCGGTGTGGCAAACGATTAGCTGGCATCCATAATACATGACCTAACCACCTAAGTCCGTGCAAGTGTAAGAACTGAACGAAAGAACTCGTTTGTCAATCAATACCAAACACCCGCTTCCTAACCTCCTCGTTGCTTACTCGTTGGTGACACCCGATACGAGCGATTGAAAGCAGACCTCGGGAATCAAATACATGGAGACGGTTCACGTCCTCTACTCTGAGCGGCCAGGTTTCGCTGCCGTGAAGTAATACAGCCCTCACTGTTGTCTGATATACGCGACCCTTAAGCTTCAGAGAGATATCTTTTTGTCGTCATAGGTGTCTCACATTAGCGAACACCGCTCTAGCCTTGGAAATACGCGCCTCTATTTCATTCCTCACACCGCTTATGCAGCTTCCCAGATATACAAACCAGTCAACAACCTCCATGAATTCATTGTCTAATATTAAATCTGCGTAATCACAAAATAATCTTGCTGAAGCACTTTGCATTTCGAGGCTGCAAAACGCATTCCGAAGTACTTAGCAGAACGCGAAATTGCGTTTAGCGTTGTTTGTGCCGCTTGAAAGTTGTCAAACAGCAACACATTATCGTCAGCATAATCAAGATCAGTCAGTTTTTTGCCATGTAGGATGTCCACACCGGCATCATTTGAGTGCCGCAGACAGTCCTCCATTATTTCGTCTATGACAAAATGGAACAAAAATGGTGTAGGAGGACAGCCTTGACGTACGCCGCTCATGGTGCTGAAACTGTCAGATAGTTCACCGTAAACTCTAACCTGATCCGAAGTATGGGAGTAAAGCGCCGACATTGTGTTCACATACTTGGTTGCGCATCTTAGCCGGCCTATGGTGAATTCCCACTTCTACACTGTAAATAGGATATTTTCCATCGGTGTGTATATACGAGAGAAGACTTGGCTGTCACACACAGTAAGGCTACGGATGAAAGGTTGAACTCGGGTATTTCTTGAAAAAGCTGAAGTGTGTCAAGTGCGTTGGACCTTGATAAAGATAGAATCTTAAACCTTATCATGGCATGACAAAGCAGTGTAATCTGGGGACGTTGTTGGAATAGTGTTGAACGGACAGGATTATGCGTGTGATCCACTCAGTGGCTACCGGTGTAGATTAGCGGTCGTTAGCTATTGGGACCTTTGCATTCGAGACCACCTGAATTAATGTGTTCGTCTAATCCTGTTCGACGTGAGTATTAGCGACCGAATCCAGTAAGTTTCAGCCACGATTAACGGGTATGTCAGTTTTAGGATGATTCACTATGTGTTTACATTACGACGGGTAGCCTTTGTAGACTTATAACACCGGTTTGCATGTTCTGTCACGTCCCCTTCTTTTTTCTTCCAATTTGGCCTATTTGCCGTCAGGCTGGTGTGAAAGAATGGCTCAGTCATCTGAATCTGGACTCATACTGGCCCGGTCTGCGCGATCAGGGTTTCGCCTCTTTCGAACGCTGCGCTCAACTAACATGGGAGGATTTGGAGGACGTCGGAGTGACCAAACTAGGTGAATATAACTCGTGTGATGTTTTGTTTAGATGTGTGTCATTTTATGTCCCCTGGAAACAACACTTTTGTGTTCGGGACTTCCGAAGCACTACACGCTTATGCAGTCTAGCCTTTACTCATAGAGTACCTAGGTGTTTATTTGCGAGACTTATCGAGTGGCGCTCGATACATTCATCCCAAAATATGTTGGTGCGACTGAATTGGAGCGGCATTTCCAAGAGGCCACTTTTTGGCGATCAGCATGGTGAACTGGATGTTGGAATTCAAAATACCAAACCTGTAAGCGTGCGTGTGCATGTGATGTGTACTTTTTTCCTCATTTTGGGATTGAAGTTTAGTTGGCAATTGTGATCTCGAACTTCTCGATCAAGATATCAGATGATTTGTGCAACTGAGAGTGAACGTGACTTCCTGACTATTTATGAGGATATCTTCAAACTGTATGTTTTCTGTAACCTCTTGAGACTAAGTCACGTTTGGCATTTCCAAGGTTAGATGACGAGAACCGATTATTGAGATCTTAAGCCTGTTGTCGAGTCGTCGGTTGCAATCTGTATAACTGAGTTAGGGTACCTGAGAGTGGTACGCGAGTTATTGATCGATCATCATTCACTCGGAAAGGCACGGAAGATCTGTTTTCATGAGGCAACCGTGTTGACCATTGCGCCATTGAACTACATTAGGCACGACCAAATTATTATATGTGAACGCTCAGCCGCATTCGTTTGTTACTAATGCTGTGACTACCCGATCGCCTCGAGAGGGGACACAGTATCTGTCCGTTTAACTCTAATAGATGACCTCTCGACTATGACTCCTCTCCAAGTTGAAATCACAGGAGTCATGAACTTGTTGGGCGGTCTTTTGATTACTGATGAGCAGTAGGAGATTTTGGTTTCCGTGCAAATCGATTGTAATTAACATGACAGTTACTGTGTCTCCTCTCGTGGCGATTGGGCAACCAGAGCATTATTCACAGACGAAAGTGGTTCACTGTCCACATATTACGGTTCACTCGTGCCTGATGTGAGGTCAATGGTGCAGTGGTCAATACGGTTGCCTCATGAAAGCGTGACCGAAGTTCTTGTCCCGGCCGTGGCAAGGATATGCACCACTGACGAGCCCTAATGAGAGCGAAACTCAAGTCTAGTGCTTCTTCTCAAAGTGGGCCGACTGGAAAGTTTATGGGAATGCGACAGCTGCCATCAGTTGTAGCAAATGTTCAATCTGTATGCATCTGCGTTTGATGTGATTGACCATAAGCTATTTTGCCACCGGAAGGATGCGTCAACACAAGTCGATGGTTGTTTAGTGTTTGGAGACAGAATAGTGGTACCACGCACGCTTCAAAACAGAGTTCTAAATCAACTACACCAAGGCCACCCTGGAATCGTGCGAATGAAGTCCGTCCCACGTTGTTGCGCTTATTGGCCTAATATAGACCAAGATATTGAACATCTAGTACATATATATGTTGACTATGCAGGGCCCATCCATAATCAGTATTATTTCATTATTGTTGACTCCTCCAAATGGCCGGAAATTTTCATGTTAAAGAATCAAACGACAGATTCCACAATAAAGTGTCTCAATCACTATTTCGCACAGTTTGGGGTTGCTGATACGATTGTTAGTGACAACGGGCCACAGTTTACATCAGGCGAA